>JANHFX010017752.1:0-20207 GCA_027560015.1 Chloroceryle amazona | reverse complement strand
ATCAGAGTGTGAGTCAGATTCAGATGCAAAGCCTGAGGCCCCTGCAATTGGAAAGAAACACCTAACAAAAACAGATCGCCCGGTGTGGTCAGCTGATGATGGAGCAGGTCCTTCTCCAGCAAGACCAGCAGATGTGGAGTCATCAGATACAGAAGCTTCCACACAACCTTATTCTATGAAGGAGCTGAGAAATATGAGAAAGGACTATAGCCGTCATGAAGGTGAGCCACTGATCACTTGGCTACTCCGATGCTGGGATACTGGGACCAAGACCATCCAATTGGATGGCAGAGAAGCCAGACAGTTGGGATCCCTGGCCAGAGATGGAGGCATTGATCAAGATCTTGCAAGAAATAAAGGCACTATTAGTCTCCGGAGGCGACTCTTGTCAGCTGTAAGATCCAGGTACCCCGATAAGGAGGACGTTGAATGCCGCCCAAGCAAGTGGACCACCATGGGAAAAGGTATCAAGTACCTGAGAGTGTTAGCTGTGCGACAGGTGATCTATCATAACAGACAGATAGTAAACCCTGATGCAATCCCATGCAAGCGACCCATGTTGCGCAAGTTTGTGCAGAGTGCCCCACCAGCCTATTCCCCCACATTGTCAACAATGATCTGGTCAACAGATGGTGAGATACCAACTGTGACTGAAGTGGCCAGGAGAGCATGACTGTATGAAGACAGTGTCTCTGGTCCTTTATAGGCTTGCATATCAGCTGTGGAGAGGATGACTAAGGAAACTAAGAGATCAGTTGAAAAATTGATTGGAAAAAATAGAGAGGAGGAAGAACAGATCCGATTCTTCCCCTGAGTGGACCCATGTTGAAGCCACTAAAAGATGCTCTTCTTTGAGATCAGCCAAACAGGAGCAGTACCTGTCATGACGTACCCTGTGGTCTCTTCTCTGTGGCTTTGGAGGGAAAATGAGCAGATGGGATGGAAAACCTACCTCTGCTCTACAGGCACAAGTACTCTACTTGCAAGGTAAACCAAAGAGAGAATTTTACCAGAAGAGAGGCTGCTCCAGTACATCATGAGCAGTCCTTTAGTCCAAGTACATGGGCCTCAGGTCAAAACATGAGTAAGGGGAATGAAAACATGATTCCTCTAGTAAGTACAAATCCTGTAAATAGTGTAAATCCCATAAATGGTGTAATTCCTGCGATCTACACATACCCTGCTAAACCAGGTAAATCATGTGAACCCAGTGGACTACACAAACCCAGGTGCCAGTTATGGACACTACCCTCGGAACTAGAGGGGCCCTGACTCCAGCCAGGTGGAGGAGAGGGACAGCAGAGTTTATTGGACTGTGTGGATTCAATGGCCTGGCACATTTGAACCACAGAAGTACTGAGCCTTAGTAGATACTGGTGCACAGTGCACCATGTTGCCATTGAATCATAGAGGGACTGAATTTGTTACTATTACTGGAGTAACAGGAGGATCTCAAGAACTGACTGTACTGGAGGCTGAAGTAAGCCTAACTGGGAATAAACGGGAAAGGCACCGTATAGTGACTGGTCCAGATGCTCCGTGCCCCTCCTCGGCATAGACTTCCTCAAGAAAGGGTATTATAAGGACCCAAAAGGGTATTGATGGGCCTTTGGTAGAGCAGCTGTAGAAACTAATACTGATGCACAGCTCCTGCGAGCACCACAGTTACCAGTCCTAAACTGGATGTTCAAGGGTAAGTCCCCTTCCACACATCATGCCACTGATGCTACATGGATTAATCACACAGACAGAAATAATTGCTGCAGCTATAAAACTTCTAAAAAGTAGGTTTGAGATCCTACAATTCTGCTGCTATGTTATGCCAATAGTGAGGAATTTTTGACTGAGACCAACCTTTGAGAAGGTTCCCAGTTTGAGGTGAGGCCAGCATAACCTTTCTACTTCCTCTCTCTCTCCAGCTCAGAGAAGCAAATCTTCAGCACTGCAATCCTGATTCATAAGTTATTCTCTGCTTTGTATATGTCGGCAACATCTATCCATGTTCCTCACAATTTCCTCCAGACTGCCTGACTTCACTTTGAAAAGAAATAAGGTTATGAAACTAAGATGGTAGTAAGATCACTAGAAGAGAATTTTTACTAATGATATAGGAGCTTCAAGGATGAATGAAGGTGCAACATAAGTACAGGTGACAGGCCCACTGTGCAGTAGGAATGCACACAACAAGCTTTGTACAACTGTACCAGGTCAGACATCAAAAAATGAGTGGAATCTAGTACCAGCGGTCACAGACTTACCACACAGTGTCCTGCTCCATCCACTGCTGATAAGCAGGACAGAGGCAAGTCGGTTACTGGTGAGTAACATCTTGTAATGGGTCATTTGCATATGGAGACTACAGTTGCAAAGGCAAAGTCCAAAGTTTTTGGACAAGTCAGATAGCTTTGGCTCCTGGATATTGATAATCTTCCCAACTCTCATATGTCCTCCACATTCCCAGCAAACAGAGATCACTACCTGCTCTTTCAAGCTCAGTGCTGAAGACTTGCTTCTCTGAGCTGGAGAGAGAGAGGAAGTAGAAAGGTTATGCTGGCCTCACCTCAAACTGGGAACCTTCTCAAAACAGTTCTATGGAATGCAGAAATGCTCCTAGGCAAGACATGGCAAGCTGACCAAGATGCCAAAATGATTCGCACTGATCTTGCTCCACTACAGCTCAGTCAGTACTAAGTGCAGTTCAGCTTACCAGTCTGGATGAATATGTCAATGACATATTTCCAATAAAGACTGTACATTGCCTTTGACTTCTGGACTACTCCATTCACACAGATTTTATACAATTATTATGTCTGACCTTCCTGACACTGAAACTGTCAAGGTTCTGGAACACAAAGAGAATATAAGCTTTGGTAGGCATTGAGAAATTATATACTGCCACAAGAGATTGACCTTTCCCATTATATTTAAGCATTTATCACATGTGCATGAACATCTTGATTTCCTGGCAGAAATATTTAGAATACACACAAAACTTTGTTGGAGTGTATTGCTTCTCCTGAAGATGACACTGTTTCTCTAGAAGTATAAATCCATGCATTTTGTGTAAATTATTTAGCTGATGAGATAAGCAAGTAGGTTACTACTTCCAAGCAGGACTAGTTTGCTCCCAGGAGCCATCTAGTTCCCGTTCCTAGTTACAGCCATTAAAATCTGTTTACAGAGCTGTCCATATGAACACTCCCTAGTCTTTTTTTTTTGGTCAAAATGAGCTAACTGAGCAGCATCTCATCATTCATACTTTTTCTACTGATCCCATCTGAGCCTTACACTCAATATGGAACATGTAAACAAATATTCTGCTCCATGGAAGACAGAGTTCCTTATATTCCAGAGATTAGTTGTGTGATAAACATTACTTAAGTTTGAATCAAAATTAAAAATCTTGCTTTTGTGCAGGAATGCTATAAATGCAAAAATGCCATAAGAGCATTCTCCTATAAGTAACCTGCATATAATTCATTTTGGTTCTTCTTTTTTTTTTTTTTTTTTCTCCCTTGAAAAAAAATAGCTCTGTGGCAGCTCCGAGTAGTTTTATGTTATAAAAATATGGGTTATTTATGTCAGTCTATATATCCAACTATCCCCAAGGCATGGAAATTCTTAATGAGGCTCTAGCAGCAAAAATCTTTACAAAATTTTTCAGCATTTTCTTAAAATATTTTTTAACATGAGGAAAGGACATACACATACGAGAGTGCTGTGGGGCATAAACAAAAAATTATTATGGTCTCTGAGTGATTGGAAGACAATCAAGTCTACCATGCTGAATTGACATTCCAAATATTGTCTCCTGCTCCCTGCTACAGCAATTTTCAGCAGATGGAAAAAATCGGTATTGATGAGTAAATAGTGTCATTTACAGTCCACTGTACACCTACTGCCACACAGGTCTTTAAAAATACAGTCAGGCACCTTCAGGCCATCCTGAAAAGTAGTTAAGCTGGTATTGTTCCTCCTTCATTATCAGGAGCTCCAGAAATGCCAGTTGTTGGGACAGGAGACTGATAATTTCTATGCCCGAGCAGCTGTACTATTTCTATAGTATTTGCAAATGGAACTGGAGCCTATCTAATACCACTTATTTCTTGAGCACAGAGAATTCAATTGGGATAGTTCGTATATTAACATTGGCTTCCAGGACTCTGTCATTCAGCTTGAATGGAGATCAGCACACATTATACAAGAGTAAACAGACTTGATGAAGCAACATTTGCCCCAGTAAAACAAGATATTTCACTAATCAGCTAATATAACTGTGAAGTCATGGTTTTTGTCAGTGGAGAAACAACTGACACAGCTTTTGGGCAAATGTTGACTCCTGAAAACAATAGATTTGATGAGTATGAAGAGAAGTCACTAACCTGTATCCTTTCAGGAGTAAGGAAAAATCCTGCTTTTTGTTGTGGTGTGGTTTTTTTTTTTTGGTTTGTTTTTCGTTTTTGTTTTGTTGTTTGTTTTTTGTTTGTTTGTTGGTTTGGTTTCATTGTTTCTTGTTGGTTTTTTTTTTCTTCCCACCAATAGAACAAAAGCTTATTTTATTTAAAAGGAAAAAAAAAGAAGTTTAAATAGAGTTTAAAGATTTACTCTCTCTACAGCCCTATGTGAATGTGAAATGTAAAGCTGATTTGGAATATTAGTTATAAGGAAGATGATAATTCAAAAAACTATAGAAACTTAACAAGACTGACCAAACCTGATATCAAGGTTCCTTCATGAGAACCTTTTGAGGTATTATTATGTCTTAACCTCTCTGTTTTGAGCAGATTGTGCTGATCAGTGCCTTTCTCCCCTTGCTGCAGTCTTTTATGAACTTAAAAACTTGTGCTTATTCTTGGTCTTCTTAAGGCTAAACTTTGCCAAGACTTTCAGATTTTCATCTAGACCTCTGATTATTCTTATTTTCCTCTGAACCATATATAATCTGTACCTAATTTTTTTTTTCTTTTGTTTTTTCCAAGAGTATGGCATTTCTGACAAACAGTTCAGTTTTTAATCTGCACTAAACCTCAGCTCCAGTAGTTCCTTCCCCCTCCCCCCCCTTCAACAACTGGCAAAGCCTTTTGAGCATTTCTTTGCATAAAATGATTACTTTTGAATCAGAACTTGATTTGGCACTCTCTAAGCAGAAGAGATCCAGGAGCCCAGACATTTCTGCTAACAGCATGGAAACGTTTTACCCTCCGCAGGACTTGATGAATTACAGCACTGCGAATCTGTCAGTCAGCTGTCACTGGAATGCATGAGGTTCCAGAAGGGACAAACAGGTAAGCTTTGTATAAGACATTGCTAAATAACATTCTTAAGTGCTTTGTTGTGTTGTCACAAAATCATTTATTTCAGGAAGTTTTCATTTCTGTCTATGGAAAGACCATGTAAAATACACAAAGTAGTTCCATTTTAACATGTGCATTTAAGTAGCTTAAAAAGTAATACATTTAAAAACTTTCTCATTAACAACATTTCACCCTTGCTAATTCTGTACAGACATGTTTCTGTTTATCTATGATCTTTTCTGAGGGTTTCAGTGCAAATTGTATGAATTGTTGCAGGGTACTAGTCTTAAGACTACAGTATCTGTTGATTAAAATGGATATATTCGTACATTCTAATATCGGAAATATAATTTGCTAATGTCAGGGGAGACAATTGGTAAGACATTCAGTGATTCAGACAGTAAGACTGTCCCTGCTTCAGAGTTCAATACTTATAAAGAGAAAACACGTAAGTACCAGTAACAGGAAACTGCTGTTGTCCAAGCACTGCTGCATCCTCTGCAATAATTAAGAGGTACTCACGTGCACAGACAGACACAGACACTTCCCTTTGTATGAGAGTTTAAAGGTCCCTAGAAGTCTTGCATTTTTGGCTTTATTTGATTCAGTTACAAGCTTTGAATACCCCACCTAACTTGTGGGAAATCCTTTCCCTGTGTTTACAGATCTTTTTTGTGTGTGTTTACTTCATGCAAACTGAGAACAATGGTGGCTTTTTTAAAATGCTTTTTATCTTTTTGAATTCAGTCGGAGCTCCCACAGTTCTGCTGTCACTAGGTCACTTAACAGATAGTTTAGCTTTTCCCAGTTGTGTGCACCGTAACAAAGTAACTGCTTTGAGTAAGGCTTCAAAGGCATCTAATTATTAAAGCTGTCTGAAATGTTGCATCTTTTTAAAAAATGTAAAACTAATTTCCTTTTTTAGATACAGATTTTCACCTGTTAGAACTTTATTGAAACACCTTATCTAGTTTTTCCAAGATATGTAGTAATGGCAAGAGGGATGTGGTTTCAGTCCTTGCATCTGCTCACTCGTATCCTGTCATGTGTCCTGTCTGTTGTCATGTGTCCTGAATTAAGTTCAATAACAGAGACACCCTTCTGCATTGGCAGCACATAACTGCAAGACCACAGGCACACCCCTATTACAGCTACCCTTGTAGTTTCATATGCAATTCATATGACTCTGACAGGGAGCAGGGCTTGTCCGGTCTCATGTCAGGTTTTGAGGTAATCAGTGAGTTTAGGCAATCCATTTTATCTCGTTATATCTTGATTTTCAAATGATAATGATTAAGACCTCTTTCCAAACCACATTAAAAATTCCACCTAAGATCTAAGTAAGAGTATTGTTCATCTTCTCATTGTCTAAAACCTGGAGTCTAAGTGTTCTCATCTGACCAGGCAATCACAGACACACTTATCCCAGGGACTTTGTAGTTTATGTTAAATAAAATATTGTCACAGAATCATATCACTCAGACAACTAGATTGCTTATAGATTACACTTTTCTTTTTTTTTTTAATTTGGATTTTTAATTGGATTGTAAATCCCAAGGTATTACAATGTCAATTTGTCTAAAAGTTGATGATGTGCAATAGAAATGTTTCTATTCAGAAGAGCTTAGCATTGATAACAGAACGTTTACAAGTCATGACTAATATACATATAACCTTGTCAGAAAGGATTTGTTCATTTTTCAAAATCTTATAGATTGCAAGTAATCATAGGTATAATGCTAGAACCTTGCTCATGAAACAGAATTTTAAATTCTTTTTCATTCAGGTGTTGCTGAATAGTACTATGCAATTTGTTTAGGAAAATAAAAAGTGATCCTAGGGACATTAATTCTTCATTGTAAGGTAACTCATGTATCTTCTAGTAAAATCCAAATAAATAGCTGGACAGCTAATGTAGAAGACCAATGTCTTTTGCTTTTGTTCAGTGTAATTATGAGAGAAAAACATCCTCCTGAGATACATGTTATTTAAAATATAATAAAATATACTAAACACAATATGCATTATTTTTACTGCATAAAAAAAATTAGTAAATGTGGCTAGTGGGTTTCTTAAGTGTGATGTGATACAGGTTATGTCTTTGCTTGTGTTTTAATGGCTGGGAAAACTTTTTTTTTTATTATTTTTATGCTTTTCCCCTTAGACATGATATTATGGGCATTTACGTGTGTCAACTGATTTTGAAGCTGGTCTGCTATTTCTGCCAGGTTATTTTTCCTTGTTTGTAGCATTTGACAAGTATGCTCAGTAGACCTAAAATCTAGGTCTTCTGTGGTGTTTCTGTTGTCCGATCTGTTCTTCATTACCAAGTCTGCAGTAATGCTAAGAACTAGTGAAAGGACGTAATCCTGTACCAACCTAATGATTCCATGGAAATATTCTGTTACCTGGCCATTAAAACCTTATAGGTCACATTACACATCTGAATATGATGATATTGATGGCCAAACTAGAATTCCATAGAGCTGAAAGTCTTTGCAGGATAATGCCTTCTGAAAAGAAACAAAATAGCTGGGTTGGCTGACTGTTGCGACATTCTTAGTCTGAATACCTGCTAATATACAGTACTTTTAATAAGCGGTTAAACAGAATAACATTATGTCTGTTTTCAGCTTTCTGTGAACTTTGCATTATGAGGGGATTATCAAGATTTCTGTCCAACTGCACATAGAGAAGTATCTTTTGCTAGATTATCAAAAATCCCAAGTTTCTTTCAGTGAGCAGTGGGTCCCTTTTTCAGATCTTACTCAACAGTTCTGTCAATTTTAATAGTAGGAAGGCTTCTTTCATATCACTGTTCAGAATTCTGGATTTTGCTTCTCTATTTGTCAGTTTCATAATGCGAATCTGTATTTCCTGTATTTAGATTGAACTGATGGTTCATGTATTTCACCAAAATCAAGTAACGTGCTAAGTCAGTTGATTGTGAGAATTCCTTCGAAAGGCTGCGCCCATCCACTTACCTGCTTATCTCAATTATGAGTAAATTGATGCTGACTGAATAACTGGATATTCCAAACACATATGTGCAATGGTATCTCTCAGGGATAAGTCCCTGACTCCTTCAAGACTATTTTAAGGTTTGGGTTATACCACTTAAAACAGCAAGCAGGCATGAACTCTAAACATGATATTTTCCATGGTGTGCTTAAGAAATGGTTCATTACATCAGATAGACTCACACAGATAATGGTGCAGAAGAATGGAATCTTACTGTAAAGCATATTCTTCTGTTCAAAGATTAAAACTTTGCATGTGTCTCCACCACAGAGTGCAGCTTTAGGCAGGAAAGCTGGAGCTAGTTCTGATTAAGCTGGTATATCTACAGAGGGCAGCTCAGTGCCATACACATATAGTAGCCTTGATTCCCAAAGCAATATAATTACATCATCTCAGACTCCACTCTCAATACCATATCCTGCTTCCCAGTAAGATTAATTACACAGCAACAGAGCTCTACACTGAGGTGGCCACAATGCTGAGCTATTAGCTAGCTAGTTTTGAATTAGCAAAAATATCTTGATAAGTCTGTGGCCTGTGCTACAAAGAGGTGTTCTGTGCTGCAATGCTGGTATGTTGTATCATCTTGTTTTATTGAGCATTTATAGCAGAGGAATATGGGATAAACTAATCCTAACTAATCCAAGTCTGCTTTCAGTTTCAGACTTGAATTCAAATGTTTCCTGGAATGCATCTGAAAATAAACATGCTGCTTTGTTTCACTACAATTAGCAATTTCACTAAATTAGCAATTATTCTTTTTCCCCACGAATAATACTGAGTTAGCTTTCACAACCCTTGAAGGGCTGCAGCCCATCTTGGTTTTATTAAGGGTTCAATCTTTTATGTCCTTAGTGTTCAGCTGCCCTTTGCCCTGAAAACAGTATGGTAGTTGTGCTATACTCAGACTATATATAGCACTTAAGAGATAACAAGGGTTGACCTTGACCTTAAGTCCTCACAGATATTTAAGCTTTAAGGAATCACCTGGTGGAAAGTCACAGAGACATTTTTGCCCATTTGCTTCTTTCTGAAAATTTTACTACCAGTGCATGAGGAGACACTGAATATCTTTCTGACTGTTATAACTTACATGCATTTATTTTAAAAGCCAGTGGAGACAATGGGCACTTTGATGGTTAAGTTTAACTGTATTTGTCTGTACTGAATATTTATTTTGACAGTAATCCCTCATTAACAATAAAACCTATCTCCCTCTCATTTTCCCTACTTAAGCCCTTTATAATGAGCACCAAAAAAAGCATTTCTGTTCCCATTTTTAAAGGAAAATTACCAATGCAGTCCTGGATTACTCGAAGAACATTACAAAATAAGCTGCCAAGGGTGGATCTGCACGCTGGACATTTGTTGTAAAAGAAAACTAAACAAAGTTTATGCTATTACAAGGCTACAAAAGATTTATTTTTTTGCAAAAATTCTGTAGACTCTATGTGTAATAAAAAAATAAATAACAATGTGATACCTCACTCCAGTAAGAAGCTATTCCTACAATAATAAATTCAGTAAAAATAAGCTTTCCTGGAGAGTGTCTGTGTGTAAATTGGTGTAAAATTGCAGCTGAGACCTCTGTTTGTCTGTTTTCAGTTGTGTAGTTCCCTCGCTCCAGTTTTTGCTAATACTCTTTTGATCACATGGTAAACTGACTCAGTTCACTAACCAAGGAAAAATATGTGTGTGTTTAGCTTGAATAATCTCAGCAGTGTGAGCAGATGAGTGCCAAAGTTAATAGAAAGTGAAAACAGTGTTTGATTAGAAAATTAAAATGGAGTAAAAAGGAGGTGGGATCTCCTGCTTTGAGTGATGAAAAATTATTAATTTTTCTCACTGTCATATAAAACCATATTTTGCTATATAAATATGCTGCAAGTACAGTGACTGTTCCACAGAGACAAGGACTCTATTGATCAGGGCAATGCCCAATACAAATACAGGCTGGGTGGAGTATTGGATTTGTTGAGGCTAGAATTTGTACATAAATTCAGTCAGACATTCAGTTCTCCAGTGACTTATCTGGACTAGGCACTTGTGAAAGGAACTGGGGAAGAAAGACCCTCTCATACACACTTTATTTCCTTTCTTTGTGCAGGCTACCTTCCATGTCAACATCCACACCAATCTCAGAACATGGAGACAGACAGAAAACATGGAGGAGAAACAGACTAATTCTTACATCAGACATGCCCCAAGATGATGGACAATACTGCTGATTGAGTAGTAAATTATTACCCCCTCGAAGCAATGAGGAAACAGTGTATATGCTTTGCCCCCAAGGTGTGTCTCTGGGCCATAGTCCCTCCTGTGACTTCCACTCCTATAATGAAGGTTAAATACCAACCTTTGCTTCGGAAACAGATTCTGGCTTCTATTCCTAGCCTTTACTGTATACAGTCAGCCAAGATACTGAGTGGGGGAGGGTGTATCAATGGAGGCCATGCCTTCTGTCGTAGTGGTGCTAAGGCAAAGGCTAACCACTATTCAGATACTCCTGCATCAGTTTTGCATCATTGTACTTGGTTGTGGGTGAAATGTTGAGGCTCCTGGGGCTCCGGTTTCATAAGGATGCAGACAATATTTAGTTTCACTGCCTATTTTTGTTGCTGCTTTTGCTTTCCTAGAGGTGAGCTGAGCTTGAACTTCAATGAGACAAATAACCAATGCAAAAAAATAGTGAGCAGAATGGGCTACAGAAAACTTATTGTCTAAGGGATTGTACATTCATTAAAGCATTCATTATATCGGTGATGGTCTTCAGATCCTGCTGTGCTTTGTGGCTGAAAGTATTTCTGTATCTAGACTTTTCCAATAATCTTTCAGATTTGAAATATGCTGATAGTGTTCATGTAGTAGTTTAACTCAGGGCCATTCTATAATGCTGTTACTTCCTACATCACAGAAGTGGGAAATGCTTTTTAGGAGTGTTTAATTGACTCCACATGTGTCCAAATAAAACTAAAATAATATGAATACATTTTACCAGTTACTTAGGGTGTTCAGTAAGTATGATATGTTTGCCATTATTTTCTACAGGGCTCCTGTGGTGCATTTCCTCATTGTATGAACTTTACACTTTTACATTATATATCTGCCTTAAACTAAGAAGCATGTATAGGCTTCTCAGTTGCTTCTGCACTCAATTCATCTTCATAATTGAACTGGAACAGGCTGCCCAGAGTGGTAGTAGATGCTCCTTCCCTGGAAACATTCAAGGTTGGATTGGATAGGGCTCTGAGCAACCTGATCAGATGTCCCTGCTCACTACAGAGTAGTTGGACTAGAAAACCTTTAAAGGTCCATTCTAAACCAAAACACATTCTATGATTCTATAATTATGTATTTCAAGGCTACTGGCTGGCTTGGAGCAGTCTTTAGGAAGTTCTACTTCTTATTGTCTGCAGTATCACTAGCAATTTGCTGGATGTCCTGAGTTAACAGTCACTGGAGGCAGGATTGTGAAGGCAAACATCTGATGGAATATTCTATATTTTTCAATTTGTCTATCTCTGCCAGGCTAAGTTGTTAAACTTTGAAGCACATTGTAAGTCCTTTTTTTTTTTTTTTTTTAGAAAATAGTGTGGAGAGTATTTCAGATAGACTGTTTTCATGTGTTAACAACTAAGGAACTTATAGGATACAAATAGATACGATTAATACTGAAATGAGCAGCCCAGAGCTTCCTGGAAGTGGTGATTAAGCCTCCACATATGCATTAATTCATCTGGTCTATTCAGAGAGTCTCTCAAGTAAGATCCTGGGTAATGATGCGCTATGGCCAATAGAACTCCCTGGTTCATGAGAAATATCAACATTCCCATGTCCTGAAATACATAAGGTAATGAAGTGTTAAACAGTTATGCACAGTGGTAGGTGACAATACAAGAGACATTGTTCCGGATGGGTTAATATCCATGCACTAGTCTTTTTCAGTGGCTGAAGAGCAATTTCCTATTCTTTTGTCTTGGCTATGGTTAGTAACATCCCCCATTTTTCTAGTTTGTCTCACTTTGATGTAAAAATTACTTAAATTTGAAATTATTTCAGTCAAAAGCTCAGTTCAATTACAGTATTTCCATAACATCAATCTAAAGTTATGTTAAAATAGACTGTGGCCATTTGAGCTCTTACTGTGTTAAAGTAATGGGGGAGAGTGGGGGAAACTTACCACCGAAAGGGTGTAAGTGCATGGTTCGTAGTGCTCTTTAATTTCTGTTGCAGCAGATGATGTATGCACCCTCCTTTCTTCAGTGGCAGTAATTTCTTTATCTGCTGTGATAGTTCAAAATTCTGACTTGACTGTACACTCAAATGAGGGTATCAGCGTTTCAGGAACAACAAAGTTTGCCTCTGGAAAAAAACCAGGTTTGACTCAGAAAGTTTAGTTTTAAAATGAAAAGCCAGTAGACTGAAATGAGTAGATGAACACTGACTAGTATATATCTGTACTTAGTATTGTTTATGCTGTAAGACTTATTATTTGATAATTAAGTAATAGAAGGAAAGATAATATTAATTTTCTAATGTTATTTCCATTGCAATTTTCAGTTTTAAAAATTTTAATGATCACATAAAATTCTTCCTTTTGTTGCCTTAATCTTTTTATTATTGATGCTGTCCTGTTTTTCAAAAAAAACAGGAATGTTCTTGTCTAGAAATGCTTTACTCATGTTATTTTTTCTGTTAAAAAACATCTACCTGACAAGAACAGATTGTTGGATGACTTGTGATACTCAGGTTTGCAATTTGAACTATTCTGGGAGTGGCAGGTAGAAGGAGTTTGAACAACAAAGTCTGTAATTCCTCATGGCCGTGACTAAACCAGCTGAGAAATCCAAAATAAAAGTAGATTCTTACAGAATTCAATTAAGTATGTTAATGGGACAGCTGAATTATCTTGCTTTCATTAATAGCTGCTCTTATGGGGCTCCTGAGCCACCCTACATGTGAACCACAGCTGTAGAAGATATAGTCAGCGGTTCAATTGCAGCTTCTGACACAGATGCAAATTCCTTTCAGTCTATATCATGGGGGAAGTAGGAGTATATAAAATAGAGGAAAACCACAAGATGGCAATGGTATAATAGCTGATAAAGAATCAAGGACTGGAAATTCAGTAAGAAGCGATTTTCCTATAGCGTACAACAGCATGAGGATCCACCCTTTTTAAGCTAATGGAGTTACATTGTTAAAATTAATATAAATAAGAAAGAATCAAACCTGTATGTATTGACTTCTGAAGTAGACTTTCCTTGCAGTAGAATCCTAGTAGTAGTACACTAGCTTTCTTTCTAGTGGAATACTAATTTTATCTTAATGAATCTTGCCTTCACCTTAAAAAGGAAGTATGATTTCTTGGGTCCTAACAGGGTTTGCTGTGATGGCATGATTCATCAAATGGGCAAAGATATGGACTTCCTCTTTTACACACATAAGAAAGTAAAATTCACCAAAGAAGATAATTTGCATTATATGTCTCCCCTATCAAAGTCTGATAATGTTATGTGCTCCTTCAGCTGTAGAACTGTAATAACTGATAACACTACCACAATTCTTACAGTGAAAGAGACGGAATGGCAAAAAAAAGATTTTTTTTCCTGTCATTCCTGCCTCTTTTTTTAGCTTCAGCCTCTAGTGTTACAGAATCTACCACTGTTGACCTACTGTCAGACAAGAGATTCATTGCCGATACAAGAACCAGATATAAGAACCTGAGAAAGAAGATCACTGGCTCCTGGTAAGATAAAATTATGCAAAAGTGCCCAGACATGAAGTGTGTGTCAGATCCATAGCCCTAGTCCCAGCTTACTACTCAGGGTGTTTCCTTGCTGCTCCGCATAAAAATAACCCATCCAGAGTATCACTATGCTCTTCTTTTATCCTGTGCTCATCAGGTCTGTTTTTCATCTTGGTTGTTTCCAGCATTATTCATTACTTACACTGCTTATACTGTGGCTTCCCTTAATACCTAAAAACCAGTGTATTTTTCCCTGACTTTCCCACATTTTGCAGCAAAGCTGGTGAAGGGCCTGGAGCATGTCTTATGAAGACTGGCTGAGAGAGTCAGGGTTTTCTCCAGGGTTGTACAGCCTGGAGAAAAGAAGGCTCAGAGGAGACCTTATCACTCTGTACAACTACCTGAAAAGAGGTTATAAAGAGGTGGGGATCAGTCCATTCAACGAACTAACAAGTGATAGGACAAGAGGAAATGGCCTCAAGTTGTTCCAAGGGAAGTTTATATTGGATATGAGGAAGAATTTCTTTACTGAATGGGTTCTCAGGCACTGGGACAGGCTTGCCCAGGGCAGTGCTGGAGTCCCCATCCCTGGAGGTATTTAAGAGTTGGGTAAATGTAGTGCAGAGGGATGTGGTTTAGTCAAGGACTTAAAAGTGTTAGGTTAATGATTGGACTGATCTTAGAGGTCTTTTCCAAACTGGAAAATTCTGTGGTTCTGTGATTCTGTATCTTCCCTCATTATTAGAAGCTCTGTAAATGAGCGTCATGTGGTTACACCTTGAGAGCAAAAGCTGGGGCCATTCATTCCAAAAAGCTTGCCCTAAAACTTTGGAAGTGAGAAAGTAAGGATATACTCAGTCACATATATTCAGGCTGGCAAAACCAGAAAAATCAGCAAGACCTTAGGATGGTTTGCCAGCTCTTACTATACATAATGTATAGTTATTTCATTGTTAAATAATTGTGATTGAAAACATTGTGATTACTTCTGCATCTGTATCTCAAAGAGACAGTCACCATTCACAGGTGATGCCCTATGATTGTTCAGTGTTTGACGCAAAAGAAGAACAAACTTACCTCCTCACTATCCTTAGCAGAGAGGAACACTCAGTTTCTCTTTCAGAAGAAGCAGAGAACCACATTCTATAGCACACATTTCCTGGGATCTCCCAGGGAAATTTCACGGACATTTCTCACTCCCTTGTACATGCTCTTCATGCTAGAGTTAGTAACACACCTTTCAGTGAAACAACAAATTGTCAGAAAATACTGATTTCTTCATCCAGAACATTGATACTTTTTTTTCTTTGCCACTGAAAGTCTTGGAGTCTAATCTCCCTCTCCACACCTGAGTCTGTAGCTTCTGGGCAGCCTGCAAACTCAGTCTATGCTGAGAACAGGTGTTGATTCACACCCAGGTTGCTGCAGTTGCCCAGGGTAATTGTCATTCCTGTCAATTCTGATAAATAATTTGTAAGAATACTGATACATGAACTTTAAATTCCCAGAGCAGCTGCAGGGCACCTGGGGCACTTTCTTTAGAATTTCAGGTTCTGAAAATACAATGGACTAAATAAAATATCTGAACTTTTCAGACTTGAATAGAGACCTATTCTAAATTGGAAGAGTTATGGGATGTGTGTTAAGGGGTTAACATTCTGAATTAATACAATTTAAGTTTGTTTTCCAAAGATTTCTGTTCCTATTGATCAGTGTCATTCTGTTTATTGTTATGTGTATTACATTTAATAATAGGTAGACATTGTTTTCTCATACCCAGTGGAATGATGCTGCAATAGTTTGATTCTTAATCAGTTATGATTGCCAAAAACAGTATCATCATGCAACCCATTTATTCCACTTGCTCAGTGTTTATAAACTAGTGAACACAGAAATGGAAGCTGGATTCTGGTCAGGCTTTGCGTCAGAATCTCCCTTATTAATAGATCAGTACTGAATAGCCAACACTCATAACTGGGGAAAAAAAAAAAAAAGAAAACAGTTGTTCTTTCAAATTCTTTTTTTAAGGCAAATTATTATTTCATCACAAATAATAAATGAACTCAGAGTAAATACAATGATTAATTTACATATGATGACCTTTTCCATCTTTGTTATTTATAGTTAAATACAAAAAAAAAAAAATATTCTTAACACAAATTCAATGACAACCATAATAACTAGAGGAATGAACTACTTACTAGAAAATGTTTTACTTGAAAAAAAAAGTTGAGTTATGTAAAGATCAAAATGTCTGAACTATTGATTTTGAATGATTCAGAATTAAATGATTTGTTTTAAACAGTAAATTTAATTTTGCATTTGTTTTACCACATGCAAAAAACTGAGGTTACATAACGTAGAAAAAATAAATTAAGGTAATTGTTTTTTTCTTGTGTGAAGGATTTCAGGTTTATCAGAAATTCTTGTGATTTTCTTTCTTAAAACTTACCATGATCTTTTATTGTGAATTCACCCAAACCATCACTTCTTTTGTTTATATTCTACTGATATAACTGCAGAATAAAAAAAAAAAAGAAATTGCACTGCTCTCAGTACTTCCTTTCAGGAATCATTAGAGAATGAAAATATAAGACACAGGGTATGTTGTATGCAGTTGAATATTCTAAGTTTTATCAGGCCACAAACATAAGTCAGGGTGAGAAAAAAATCAACACAAGTGAATTTGAACACAGGGCAAAATAAATATTATATGAAGGTGTATCCTTTCTACAATGATGGCAGCCCTTAAATCCTAAAGAAAATTGTATTACAAACTAGTACAAATACCAGAGTATTTAGCTAGAAGAGGTTATCTACTTCAATATCAAATCAGGCTTCTGAACTACAATCACACTTAAGAATTTTGGATGATCACTAAATTGCTATGAATTTAGGAAAATCTTGATCATAGCAGGTTAAAAATTGTTGTGAATTATAAAAGTCTGGACTTGAAATTATAGTGGAATAATCAGGCAGGTAATGTGCCCACTGCAAAGTTGTGACCATGTAATAAAAAATGGAGACTTCCAAGCTAGTAGCTGGGTATTGTGATACTATTGCATTAGTGAATGTAGGAAATGTCTTCCATCACTCCCAGTAAGTCTATGACAGATTCAATTAAATGAGACAATGTGTTCCTAAGAATCAAGACTTTATATGCAAATTATTTCCCATGATCATGCCAACGTGCAGACATGTAAATAAATGTAAAGCATTGCTCAATAATGTGCATCCTATGGTAATAATGTAATTTTGTTTCTCCAAACAACATAATGTTTGTAATGTAACCTCTAGTTCATATTTATAAAGTAAATATATTTCCATAAAAATGTTCATTTAGGCTGTGCTTTTGATTTCATTTCCTTACCTACGTTAAACCAATTGATTTTGAGAAGTCCACCTGGGAATTTCAAAGAATTCCTGTAACTCATTCCTCATGTATGATTTTAAAACGTTGGATCTTTTCTTTGTTCTGTTGTGGGGTAGGGTTTTTTTGGGGGTTATTTGTTTGTTTGTTGTTTTGGTTTATTTATTTATTTTGTTTGTTTGTTTGTTTGTTTGTGTTCTTTTGGAATTAAATTGCTGAAAGCAAAGGCAAACATTTCTTAACAGTTGGATTAAAATAATTCTTTTTTTTCTTTCCAAAGAATCACAGAATGGTAGGGGTTGGAAGGGACCTCTGGAGATCATTAAGTCCAACCCTCCTGCCAAAACAGGTTCACCTAGGCTGGGTTGAACAGGAACATGTCCAGGCAGGTCATGAAAGTGTCCAGAGAAGGAAACTCCATAACCTCTCTGGGCAGCCTGGTCCAGGCTTCACCACTCTCACAGTTAAGAATTTTTTCATGCTGAGGTGGAGCTTCCTGTGATCCAGTTTGTGTCTGTTGCTCCTCATCCTATCACTTGGCACCACTGAAAAAGAGTCTGGCCACATCCTCTTGGCACCCACCCCTTAAATACCGATAATCATTAAGATCCCCTCTCAGCCTTCTCTTCTCCAGGCTAGACAGACTTGGGTCCCTCAACCTTTCTTCATAAGAGGGATGTTCCAGTCACTTGATCATCCTCCCAGTTTTGTATCATGAGCAAACTTGCTGAGGGTACACTGTCCCTTCATTCAGGTCATTGATGAAGAGGTTTGACAAGACTGAACACAGCACTGACCCCTGGGGAACACCACTAGCTACAGTCCTCCAACTAGACTCTGTGCTGATGATCACAGACATCTGAGGTCTATCATTCAGCCAGTTCTGAACCCATCTCATGGTCCACTTACTTAACCCACACTTCCTGAGCTTCCCTGTGAGAACATTATAGGAGACAGCGCCAAAAGCCTTGCTGAAGTTGAGGTAGACAACATCCACTGCTCTACCTTCATCTACCCATCTAGTCAGACCAACATAAAAGGCTATCAGATTAGTTAAGTATGATTTACCCTTGGAGAATACGTGAATCCATGATTTTTCTCAGTTTTCAATTTCTTATGCCAATATTTCATTTGTTCTGCAGTCCTTATGGAATCTTCCCATCAATAGCTATACTCTTATGTTAAAAAAGTAGAATGACCAAAAAGCCCTCTTTCAAGTATATTCAGTGCCAGTAAAAAAAAAAAAAAAAAAAGTCCAAACTTCTAGATACCTTTATAATTAATTCCAAGCAAAATATGATCTACTTCTGCAAGTAAAAATACTGCTGTCTGCCTTCCCTGAATCCTGTGTAAAGAATAACTATTTTCTTTTCTTCCAAGAGCTATCAATCTACTTTAAAGACATACTTTCCATAAGAAATATTTTAATGGTCATATTGGAATGTACAGAAATTTTCAATAAAAAGTCAAGTGCAAGTAAGTTTTCTGGGGAAAGAGGGGTAAGAATAAAGCTAAGGTCTGTGGTAGTTTTTTTTCTTTTGAATGGAATCCTGGGGTATATGCTAAAGCATTTCAAATATGTCAGATAAAAATATGACTTCTAAATTATAACATGAAGAAGGTAGGAAAAAAAATAATACAAGTAAACTTATTTTTGTTAAGTGTATATTCTCCACTCTTCTGTAATATCTTTGTTGAGGTAGTCACTGTATTAGATTTCCTAAAGCATTACAATTTACAAAGACCCCCAAGAGAGAAAAGAATGACTGAGTTTATATTAAGCTTTGTGTTCAATATATGGGAAGTTACTCATGGCTGTAAGGAAGAACAACATGAAGAAGTGGCTTTGTTGTTGTTGCATTTGTTAAATTGCCAAGATTAGAGTTTACTGAAGATTATAGTTCAGTTTGATCTAAAATAAGATCATACTCTCATCAGTTCAAAAGAAAATATGAGTCATTTTTATATAACTGTGAAATTGCAAATAGATTTTAGCCTCTGCAAGTAGTGCTTCTCAAAAGTTTTTGGCTGATACAGTTTTCTTGGTAGCAATTGATTGAATATGTTTGAATCAATAGAAATCAAGCCTTAATCTCCCTCTTTAAGAGATGTAAATGTGTATACCACTCCCTGGTTAAAGATGTTTTAATTTCAAATGTTTTTAAAATTAAATTGTAATAGCTTTCAATTTAAGGCATTTTTCTTAAAAAATGCAATTGATACTATGTTACAGAAACTAGTTGGGAAAAGATAAAGCTGTGGGGAACTTCAGAGGAATTAGCAATTATGAAAGTCAGTGTTGATTAAAGCAAAGTATTTGATTGGGGATGGATCTGAACTACTACTCACAATATTCTAAGTAAATCTTAACATCTTCAGAATATGTTTTTAAAACATTTTTGTCAGCTGAAAAAAAACCAAATCCAACCCCCCCACCCCAGCCAACCAACCAATCCTGGTAAGCAAATCAATATTAGAAAAGAAAATTAGTATGAAAAAAAGAAAAAGGGAAGGGAAGGGAAGGGAAGGGAAGGGAAGGGAAGGGAAGGGAAAAAAAAGAAAAAAAGAAAAAAAGAAAAAAAGAAAAAAAGAAAAAAGAAAAAAAGAAAAGAGAAAAAAAGAAAAAGAAAAAAGAAAAAAGAAAAAAGAAAAAAGAAAAAAGAAAAAAGAAAAAAGAAAAAAGGAAAGGAAAGGAAAGGACAGGACAGGACAGGACAGGACAGGACAGGACAGGAAAGGAAAGGAAAGGAAAGGAAAGGAAAGGAAAGGAAAG
>JANHFX010017751.1:0-16875 GCA_027560015.1 Chloroceryle amazona | reverse complement strand
CAGCCCCAACAGGAACAGAGCCAGGCAGGTCTTGAAGGTCCATTTCTGCACAGAGCAGCAGCTTGCAACAGTTGAACACCTCCTTTCCTAATGAGCTCCAAGACATTGATGGAGCACCTTCCACACGCCATCGCTGGGATGGGACTTGCCCACAAGAGGAGGGTGCTGGCAGCCCGGGCTGCTGTGCAAAACGCTTTGTTCTCAGCCCACCCCACGCTGCAGCAATTACAGCTCCAAGAAAGGACGAGGAAAAATAATTTCTAAAAGCCAAGCCATCTGTTACCTCGCTGCTAACATTACCAAGGAGGAGGCTGACTCTAGAGGCTCCGTCTCCTGGTTACTGGTGGAAGCCATTGGTTTGCTTTCCACATGTTACTGAACAGCTTCGGGGTCAGCTACATTCAAGGTGACAATTTCTGGAGTAACCAAGAGTTGGATTCCTCCTCTCTGTTGAGCTTGCTGTGAAAACTTAGACTTGAGTGTTGCTTAGCATGGGCTGAAGCAGAACCACTCCTCCAACAGGTTCAACAAGCTCTTAATGTTTCAATAGCAACTTTGCATTTCTCCCGAACAAAAATTCATTATTTTTTAAATTAAGATTTCACTGGCTACAGTGCTCATTTTGCCATTTAACTCTGTCCCGACAGTTTTTACCATAACAACAAAAAATCACCCCAAAAAATAATCACCAAAAACCCCCAACCTAAAAACCAAACCAAAACAACCAACCAACCAAAAAACCAAACCCCAATTTACTCACAATCCCTAAACTATCAGAGGAGGGTACAAGGTAATCATCCTCCCTTTATATGAGTTAACACAGGCTGTCCTGTGCTGAGAGTGGAAGAAGTGCTGGAGAGTTTCTCCATCACCAGCTCAGGCACACCTAACTGGGTGTCTCTTCTGCTGGTGCCCACAGGATTTGGTCTACAAACCAAGCTGCCCTTTAAATAGCCCCAAACAAACCCACAGGTTTCCTTTACATGTCCTTCCATCCTCATTACTATTATTTTTTTTCAGGAATATTCTCTTAGTTATGCTTTCCTAACAAATATCAACAGAAAAATCATTTACAGAGATGAGGAAAACTTGTTGTCTTTGCATTTAAGTCCATAGGTGTTTCTGCAAGGATGCTACAGGCACTTCTCTGCAACTTCAGCTCTTGGCAAGTGCCATTTGAGCAATCCTGAATTTCTTGGGAAGAACTATTCCCAAACATAAACAGAACTTTGAGAGAACTGAGGGAAAATAAACAAATAATAATTATGATGTTGATAATAATGATAAAAATAATAGTAAAAAAATACCCGTGCGTGGGAAATCATCATTTTTACTCCCCCTGCAGAGCAATACATAGTGAGTTTTCCAATGCTGGCATCTTTCATTCAAAATCAAGCCCTAATTTTCCAACTAGAAATGCAGTTACCTACCCCTTTTTAAAAGTGGCACATTCCCTAACTTGGAGAAATGAGCCAAACACACAAGCTTTGGTAAATAAATCATTTTAGGGGTTCCCAGCTGTGGGTGAAAGCAAAGTCCAGACAGGAATTTACCAGTAAACAAGGCAAGACCACAGAAAAATGGGCCCAATTATGCAAGCAGCACCACAAAGCAAACATTTATACAGCAAAACCAGAACAAGTTCACCTACAGAAACCCATTTGAAATGGTTAACAGTCACCTGTAGAAATAGGAGCAGCCCCTGACAGTGTTGTGAGTAAAATGTTCCTGAGTCTTCTCATTTCCAAAGTCCTCCAAGGGGTCTGACCACAGGATGTCACACATAGGTCCATATGCAGGTGGTTCCTTGAATCGATCTAACTAAGAAAAATAGGAGACAAAGAAATACTAACTCCTTTCAACCACGTATCACACAAACACTGAGACAGAGGGGTTGTTTTTCATTCGGTGGGTTGGCAGAGAAAGACCCAAAGCAATCTGTTTTTTCACCTTTGGGTCCCTCTCGACTTCAAAGCAATGGGTTTGGAGTAACAGTAAAACACTCTCTGCTAACACTGACAAAGAAGAGAGGGAAAGATCTAACAAAAAATTAATAGTGGATTCCCATTCTATGTGAATTTGTGTGTGCCTTTTTTTCTCCACATGTCCACTGAAATGCTTGCACACAGCAGTAGAAAAGAGAGAAGGTGGTGTTTCTGTATTTTATGATTGGTTTGAACATCATGGCACTTGAGGCACCTCAAGCAAAAAATACAACAGTTATTTCAAAGCAAGTTCCCATAACAAGTGAAGCACATTTTCACAAAATATTGTATTTAAATACCACGACATCTCTGCATCACAGAATCCTGCCTTGACATTCTTGTTGCTCTCCTAACCTTATCCCTACTTATGCAGCTAAAAATGCCTCTTTCTGCCTGACTATTGGTATTAAAAATTCAAATTAGAGAGAATCATGCTGCAAATAAGACAAAAATATAGCAAAATAGGGAAATATTAAACATCAATATTCCTCTGCCAGAACTCTTTAATATAAAACTCCCCTGGTTAAAATAGGTGTAAGAATCAGGTGTGCAGTCCAAAGCATTCTCTCCCAGAAAGATCAAGTAGTGATTCAGCACCACACCTAACACAGCTTTTTATAAAGAAAAAAAAAAAAAAGAAAAAGCTCAAAGAGAATTGGTTTGATGTTTTCAACACTTTTAAATAAACGACCTCTACAATTTTACCTTTGTGTCCACCTCATGAACTGTTCGTAGCAGACTTACAGTTCTTATTTCAGCTCCCTCCCAGTTAATGCTTTTGTAACTAATTCATTGAAATCAAATAATTCATAAATATGCAAAACCAATTCCTGCTGATTGCCAAAGATGAAGAAAGCTGCTGGGGGTGGGGTTAAAAAAAGTGAAGATGTTAATCACCCTCATCTGGAATCTGAGAACTGAACAGCTTTACTTTGCCATTTCATTGTTGCAAAGCCAGCTAATTTTTAGGCAGAGAATATTTTTGCTTAATGAGATAGTGAATATTTAGCTCAAACAAAACTTTATATTCAGTAATCTTTAAGAGTGCAGCTAATATCTTAATCTAATTGCTTTTAAGCCAAAACATGTAATTACTGGCTCAATTATTTTTTCTAAAAACCGTATTAATTTCTTAGTAGACCACAAATTAATCTCAGAATATAATTTAGCAACTTTAAAGCTCAGGAGTGTATTTCCATGTTTGCAAGTCTTAAACCACAAGCAAGAAAAAAGAAAATCTTTTCTGCTGGGAACACTAAGGATGAATGGTTGCAATACCTCCGTGTAGAAATATCAGACAGAGATCTCTTCCACAAAACACCTGGAAAAAACTAACCCTTGATAACGTGCAACAGCCCTGGCTTACGGGAGGAAACTGTTCCACATCATTCTCTGAACTTCCACAAGATTTGGAAGAAACTTCTCAGAACACAAGAGTATGACTCAAGCATCAACTTGCTAATCCTGGCTTCCACAATGTGCTTGGCTCTCCATGAAAAATGTGCCAGGACCTATTGGAAATGAAGCTCTTGACTCTGTTTACAATAATAATATTGCTTTGACTACCATACTTTTTTATACTATGTTTTCAAGTACTGCGAGGTATTTCCAGAGCTAGTTTTATCTCTTGTCCAAGAAAGCACCGAATGCTTACCAAGGCACAAGGAATCACCAGGTGCTGTGCTTACACTGTGCTAGTTGATAATACTCAAAGTAATGCTTTGTATCCATCACTCCTAAATATCTCTATATGCAATGTTTATTTTTTTATTAGAACACAAAGATAATCTATGCTTTGTTTTACTGGATTTCCTCACCTTGATAAAATATGACTCATGGCAGCAATTCCTTTTATGTTCACTTTAAAAAGACCTTTAAAGGGTGACAATGTCAACATCAGTGTCAAAATGACGTACGAACACCTGCCACAAATGAACCACAGTGAGGAAGGATGCAAGCTTGAGCTGCTAGCAATGAACTGCTGACTTGTTAGACCTGAGCACTACTCAGACTTACTTTTCTGATGTCATCTAAGGTGTTGATCTCTGGAGACAAGCCCCCGTGTACACACAGGAATTGTTGGTTCATCAGAGCAGCCAAAGGAAGGCAGTCGAAGGCATCCATGCAGGCATCATACACGCGTTCTGAATATTTGATTTTACCTTTTAAAGATGAAGATGGTATCAGAAAATGCCATCAATATTTAAGAGAAAAAAATAAATCAGTGTGCTGCTTAATATCTCAGCCTGGCCCTAGCTGCTTTCTCTTGCACCCAGGACTATAACAAAGCTTGGCCCGTGCAAAAAATTCTTTGGGATTATTGTTATTCACTGCTGAAAAAACTTTTTAGATTCTGAGGTGGATCTAATAAAAGTTCTGCCAAGTTAATTGTGTTTTTCTAAAGAACTGTAAACAATTTCCTATACCCCTATAGTCTGCCACGACATCTACACAGCAAGCCTTAAAAAGCCTGCTGAATGGTTCTCATCTGCCATATTACCACTCAGTACACTTCATGAAGTAATCAGAACTTCAGCCCAGTCCCTTATAATTAATTATTTACAGAAATTCCATTAGGGAATGAATGAGGTGGTACAATGAAGCTGAAATGTTAATTTACCAATAGGCATATTAAACTCAGTAAACCATGAAGCCTTGGAGCCAATTAACATTTCCGTTCTGCCCAGTGCTAAAAAGGGAACACAGCCTCATGGCAATAGCTCCAGCTTCCAGTGCCACAGCAAAAAAAAACAACCTTCATTGTGCAGGTGAAGGTCTACATCTAATGTGTCCCTGTATCCTTTCCTGCAGCACAGAAAGGAACTCCTATAAAAAGAGCATAACAAAAAGTTTGAGCCTATTTCCAGGGTGTGAAAACACTGTATTTAAAGAAAAAAAAACAAATCAAAAAAAAACCCAAAACAACAAACACCCCAGACATAAAAACTCCTTGCATTTTTCTCCTGCTGCAGATGAGACTCAGGGAGATGCCACCTCCTTCGCTGGCCATCAGGGACCTGTTGCAGAGGTGCCAGAGCTGATGCCAACAGGTTTTGACTGCCAGGCTGCTGTGTGGGGCAGCAAACTGGCAGTCACTGGGAAAAAATCCAGCAGCAGAAGGGGTTTATCAGGAGCATCCAGCCCCCAGCTGGCCCTGAGCTGCTTCTCAGGCCAGGTTGGCAAGCTGTGGGTATCTGTGGCACCAAGTGACAGCGCTCTGGGCTTTGGAGGGGTGTTGGGTCACTAAGGGTCTAACCCCTTCCTTTCTCCCCCAGAGACACTCTCCAGCTCCTGCAAGAAGACTGTCCTCTCAGGGACCACTGGCTTTACATTTCAAATTAAAGACAGCCAATGTGAGAAATACATTTTAAATGACTGATGGTGAACCCCTATCCAATACAAAATAACAAATCAAGTTGTGGAAAAGGGAGTTAAAAGGAGAAAGGTTAAGGCAGACTTACATTCTTGCTTAAATGTGAAATACTCTGTTAAATGTCTACATTCATGATTCCCACGAAGTAAAAACAGTGTTTTGGGGTAAAGGATTTTCAAGGCCCACAAGTACAGCACACACTGCAAATCAGAAACAAGAAAATATAATTCATAATTAACGATGTAATTCAACCACTTAGGTTCCCTTCCACCAAAAAAAAAAAAAAGCAGAGGTATTCAATGTGAAACACTTAATTAACATTAATTAACACAGGTTAATTTCACTCTACACACATGACATGCAACCATTTCTCTGCATTTCATCTTAGGCTGGTTGAAACTATCAGCATATTCTGCTAAAGATGCACACTTTGGGTAAGTGGCATCTCCCTGTCCAGCCCTGCAGTGCCTTCAGTGGCCCCAGATGTCACCAAGTAATCGCTGTGCATCTCTAAACTGAAGAGCACACTTCACCTGGCAGATCAGGCAGAAAACCCTGATGTGGAAAATAAAAATGTCATCGGAAGATTCGCATTTCCTGCCTTAAGGAAAAGTTGCTCTAAAACAATTTAACCCCCACTTCAGGAAATACCTCAGCTTCCAGTATTACACGGCTTTTATACGAATGCTTGTTCATTTTGCACTTAATGTTGTTCTGTACAAACAACTCAGGGAAAAAAAAATATCCTCAAAGCTCTTGCATTAAATGAAGTTACTACAAAGCTTCTATAAAGCCTTTTATCTTTCCAGAAGGTTTCTATTTGAGGTGTCAGTTCTTCTAGATGCATTTTTAAAGATAAAAAAAGACGACGTGGAGAGGCTAATCTCTGCTTAGACCTCTCAAAATCCCCCAGTTGAAACAGTTGTTTTGAAACCAGAACTGACATGGCATCAATGCCAAAGTCATTTGGCTCTTGGAAATGAGTAAACTTGCAAACTTCACGGGAGATGGATCCTTTGTGCAGGACGACCCCGCGCAGCTACCTGGCTGACAACCTCACAGCTCCGAGGAAGCTGATGGAAACCAGACCCGTTCAGCCCGCGAGATGAGCCTGCCCTCTGCAAGAACACTCTACAGACCACAGCGGGCTAGAAACCCCCCGGCACAATTTCTCCTCCAACCCTTCCTCTCCCAAACCCCCAGGAGCTGCAGAACTGTTGCACCAGAACCAAAAGGTGCCAACCCTCCCCCACTTTCATTTGCAACTACCTCTTAATGGTCCCCTTTGTTCCCGTGACAAAAATGATTTACTTGATTTATCTTAATAAGCAGTAGATTGGAAATTTAGAAGGTACCCCCAACCATGGCTTCTGCTTAGAGCAAATATCAGCATTTTGATCAACGTAATGCCCCTGGATTTGTACAGTGTGAATTCCCTTCCACCGTTCAGAATGCCTCGATAAACAGAATAATTATATTCATCTGTCTGAACATTTTGATTTCTGCTCCCTCATTTGCTACACAGTCCTCATCTTAAAATAATGATAATAAAAAAAATAAAAGGAAAAAAGATGCAGCATTCTTCTGTTTGTTCTGAACCCATTACCCACAGCTAATTACACAGCAGTGGAGGGGGTGGCTTTAATGCTTTGTCCTGAATTTATTGCATGGAAACAACTGGATGCTCGCTCTGCACTCTGGAATTTCTGTTCTACTCCGAAGCTCTAGAGCCAGGTAAGGAGAGCAGAAACTCCAGGCAGCATTCTCTGGGATATGCAAAATTAATTTTCCCCTTTGGAAAAGGGAAGGTCTCCCAGCTGATGCCACCTCTCCTGCCTCCCAGACATCATATGGCCACTGCAGGAAGCGAGAGGAGACATCAGAACACCGAGCAGATCACGCTGATGTAATCCAGTGCAAAATTATGGTGTTGTGTCACAGGAATTATGTGTTGTGGCCCAAAACAACCACAGAGGGTGAGCCTGGGCTAAGTTTGCTGGAGTCTGCAGAGACAGACATGGGCTTGAGGATTTCCCATCAAGGGGGAAGGCAGCTTGTGCTTCTCCACATCATCAGTGTAATTCTCTGTCTCTCTGCTGAGGATTTCTTCATGACTCCAAGAATTCCTGGAACCTTCCACTTCTTTGAACTTAACTGGCTTATGTAAAAATTTGATGTAAATGTTGTGAGACAGTAAGTTTAAAGTGATGCTTCCATCCATGCAAGAAAAGTTTCAGCTTTTAAAGCTGTATCTAAGTTACCTTAGAGCTTCTAATTCTGCTATAGCACCTTGTAATTTAGAAAAGCACAGGGATTAGTGCTTCGGTGAAATGCTTTGTCAAAAAAACAACCAATCGACCAAAACCCAAACAAAAAAGAGGAGTAGTTTACATTTCACCTATGACTAAGTATTTCATTTTCATAAAGCCTTGAAGGCAAGGCTGAAATGAGCACTACGGACTTAAACTATCATCCAGATTTGGGAAGCAGAGAAAAGAAGAAAAACTGAAACTTCTATCTTCTTGGCATTTGGTGCTTGCTTATGGGTGGATTTCTTTATATTTCCTTTTCATAGATTTATTTTTTTCTTCTTTTCTAGGCTTCCTTTGAAGCACTCATGAGAACCAGACTGAGATGATAACAGAGACTCAATGCAGTCCAGAGAGTTCTGTGTTTCCCACTACTCAAATAATGGTAAGCTCACCATTCAAATTTTGTCTTGTTTTCAACACATCAAAAGCTCCTTTTGTTTAGATCAATTCCTTTAATTATTCTTCCCTTTCTGTTCAGTAGTTCAGTGATATAATATCATAAAAGTAAACAAGAACTAATTATCAAATATTTCCCCCCCATGCAAACTAAACAGCAAATATGAGGGTGATTATTTGGCCATGACTTTTCAGCTTACACAGGTATTTACATAGAAAAAAAATTATGTTCAAAAAGCATAACATGAGCAAACATTCCGATTGATTTTTTTGGTTTGGTTGTTTTTGTTACCGTTGGTTTGGTTTTGTAGTTGTTTATTTCTTTTGAACTCTGCTTTGCCTAGCATAATTCTTAAAATCAAAACATACACAGTAATTTGCCCTTGTCCAAAATCTGACTTTACAATCTTGAATTATTTGGTAATACTTCATCCCAATGGCAAAATTTAAAAAACTCTTTTTTTTTTTTTTTCTTTTTTCCTCTAACTTTTTCATCAGGAACATACTACTCATCAGCTCTGCTGCAACTCTGTGTAAAATGCACAGCAGTGACCTGGCAGTCTGGACATCTCTAAGGTATTTTTGGCCTGTCTCATTTCATACCATCAAACCCAAGAGGAACAAAACAAAACGAAAGGTTACATCTCTTAAATGCCAGCTCTCAAACCACTCCCCTGCTTAGAGTCTTTCAGCTGTTGAAACAGCAGATACCTTAAGTTTATACCCAAGAGGTAATCTGCCCACCTCCCAGCTCCTATAGCCAAGCTCTTCTCCTGCTGGGGCTCTGGCAGCCTCAGCATCAGGAAGAAAAGCTCGGTGCAATTAAGTGCTGTGCTCGCCAAAGGCACCTCTTTCCAAAATGCACTTGGGGTTTAACTCCACAGCTGCACACTGAATTTCAGCCTTCACGCGATTCAACATCTCAGCACCTCCTGAAAAGGAAACCCAACAGCCCCACACCTCTCGCACTCCTCTCCAGTGCTGGGCTCAGAACGAGGAACCCTGAAAAAGTCGTTGCTGCACCACTAGCCTGCAACTAGAGGAACACCTGCACTCCCCCAGTGCTCTCCCTTTGGGGGGCTGCGGCACTGGCCACGCCGGGAGGAAGGGGATGCAGCTCCTTCTCTTAGCTGGGGGGGCTTTTTATGGGTAACAACAGGTGAAATTCCCCCCCAATGACTGATGGCATTGGGCACTCCCCTAGCAGATGAAATTAAGTGTAAGCTCAAGGTTAATTCATACTCAGAAGAGTAATTTAAGCCACACTTGTGCTCAAGCCTCTAATGATGCTCTGTGAAGTGTGGGGCAGTATTTCAGCATCGCTCCTTCACCCTGACCAACACAACCTCACCCTAAAGAGAAAACTGCATTGCTTTAGCTGCACTGAGAGCACGATACCATCACAGCACCAAGGAGAGGTGCTGACTCTCAAAGGTGCCATTCTAAAATGGACTAACGATCTAAACTGGAATAGCTATCCCAGTGGAATCCATGCACCTTTTTACACGGGCAGCTGCCCTCACCCTACTAGGATGGTCATATATTTGGGCTGTAGTTCAGGGGCAAATAAAGACAAGATGCATCTGTAAGCAGTGCTCATGTATATGGGAGTTGGGTATTTAAAACTGAAAAAGGCTACTGCTGTGGGAATAGACTTCTTGGGGAGTAACAGGGAATCCATTCCTCGTGGTCGGGAGGCTCAGCTCTTTCTAAAATGTTGTTCAAGAATCTCATTCTAATAATTCAACTTCTGTTTATATTCCATTTAAACATCTGTTGAATATTCCCAAACTGCTTTCGGATGTTGTTTTGACACCTGCGTGGTACTACAGCACCTCCAGACTTCAATTACTGCAAGACTTTCTTCTATTTAGTTTCCCAGATGATTTTATTACAAGTGATCACCTGGAAAACATTGCTACTTGCCTTATACTCTTTTCCAGAGTTTAGACCACATTACTCCCATTCTGACCACTGGAAAGACCTCAAAATGTCAAGAAAAGATCTCTTTTTCAACCAAAAAATAAACACAAAATTCCTTTTCTGACATATACCTCCAATTTTTCCAGCGAGTACTTTTAAACAGGTATCCAAGTGCTGGCTCCTAGCTCTCCTCGTTGGACCCCATGTCTTGACCCCCCTTGTTTCTGTCACGCCAGGTCCCACAGAGGGATGGAGGCAGTGCTGGGGAAATGGTGTGAGTGACCTCCAGGGCACTGCCCCCATTCTCAGCCACAAGTGGTTCATGGCATAGTGGGGACTCTCTCTGGGAAGAGCTGGCACAGGACCAGGCAAGGATGGCCCTGACACAAACAGATGTTCCAGTCTGGGAACTGAATATATACAAAATTAATCTGAATTTGCTGAATTACTGAATATTCACAGCTCTGAGGAGCACTGCCCAGCAAAAATGAGATTTTACAAGATGCAAATTCTTGCTGCTGATAAACAGTATTTGCTACTGTTACATAGAAGAAAAGGGCAATGAAATTCAAGATAATTAAGGTATTAGGATTTTCTTTGTTCTCAGAGAAGTGAAGAAAACAATTGACTTCACCACTGAACTATTCCTGACCAGCAAAAACTGTTCTAAATCAAGCTGTTTATTGGGAAGCATAACACACGACAGCAATGGAGGAAACTAAAAGGTGTTTATTCTTCCAATAAAGTCCTAGAAAATGCACAAAGACTTGAGACCTGACACTCACAGGGCTCCACCAGCATTCACTTCATGCACAGTTTATTAACACAGATTTATTTATATTTAATTCTTCTCCTGGAAGAGACCAGTTAATAATTTCAAAGAGTTCACTGAGTTCAGGAGCATCTCAGGCAGCAGATGCTTTATTAATTGATGCAAGGTCCGACGGTCAAATTCCAAACACCTCACTTTGTTCGTGCCAGAATACCAGAACAACAGTTCATCCTTCTGGAATTTCAGGCTTTGTGTTCAGGAAATGAAGATGTACGAATGTTTTGAACCTTAAAACCCAACTCCAGTTTTGTTCCTTTTGAGCACTGGTTTATTTCTCCCTATCTTAACTATCTGCTCTGTCTAAAATGATCACCATGTACCTTAGGATGCTCAACTGACACTGAAGCCTGTATGTTTTTATGTGGGATTGAGCAGAAAAATCATTCCAACAGTTAATTCCAACAGTTCATTTACATAATGCTAATTCATTACAGTCAGTATTTACTCTGATTGTAACTTTTCCAAGGCTGAGATGAAAAGCAGTCTCTATGTGTACTCCCCTCTACACCACAGGGCATTTATTTCTGCCTTTCAAAAGAGTTTTCAGACTCAGGTAGAGATTAGTCATCCCTCCTCACAGCCCATTCCTGCAGAACCACTTATGCTCTAACTATTCTTTGGATTTAAAAATAGCCCTCTGTTTTGATCATTGAGGTTTCTTTTCTCCACGACCTTAAAACTTGTTTGAAATCAAGAGCCGAGGGGTTTCCACTCCAGAGTCAAACCCCTGGAAGAGCTCACAAGCACAACAGGGAGACGTTCTCAGCTACAGAGCTGCATAGAATTGTTATTCTAAGTGATGAAATGCTTCAGCTCTGCCAAAAGAGCAAATGGAAAAGAGAGTGCAGCTACGGGATGAGGAGTTGGTCTGTGCTGAGCAACCTCATCTCATCCTTCCTACAATGCTGACACTTTTTGTTTTACCTGTTGCAATTCCCTTATTGGCTCTCATCCTGGGACATCTTGCTTAGAACTAATTTTAAAGACACAAAACTCTCCCCCTTCCACCAGCGTAGCCAACTGGTGAACACAGAGCACGCACACGAAGAGCTGAGCCCCTGGAGCCAAAGCTCCGTGGGGCAAGGACTGTCTTCTCTGCTGAGTGCCTTATACAAATACTTCTCTTCCCCTCTGCCTTAGCAAATGCCTTCCACCTACATTATGCAATTTCTTCCTCTGTTCTTAATGATAATAGCTTACATTATATAGTACCTTTCATCCAAAGAATCCCAAATGCTTTGCAGCCCACAGAGAAGCATTATCTCGCCCACTGCCAGAACTCAGCTAGGTCTGGGCTCAATGGCATCACTTTTACGCTCAGTATCACACAGCAATCAGAGGGATTTTTTAAAAGCTTCTATTACTCCTCATTAATCCCTTGGACCAGCTACTTAATTCTTTTGGGAAGACCCCAGAACTGCAATAGTTTCGTGTCCATATAGCAGAAAGGGGAGCCAACAGAGAGAGGGGATGAAGATCATAGTGTGACTGGCATGGTAGAAATAGGCACTGAGATCAGGCTAGGGCTGTTTCCCCCCACGACTTCTCCAGCACAAAGTACTAGGAAGAGGTGGTGACTGCTAGACATGCTCAGGGCCCCTTCTCCACCATAACCATCCCTCCTGAAACACGTCCAGCTGCATTCTTCACCATTTTCCTTTCCTTGTCACTAGCTACTGTGCCAAGTTGGTGCCTGAGTGCATAGCTCTACATCCAAATGCACTTACAAACCAGAAACCTGCCTTTCCTTTCAAAGGCATCCTTTAATCAAGGTGACAAGAATCAGTTATGTGACTAAAAAAAGTAATAATTTGAGAACTTTCAATACAAAAAAAAACCCCACAACATCAGTGACAGCTCAGGTATTTCCTTAGTGCTAACAGAAGCCAGTCCTGCTTCCAGTGAAAAAAGCAGTGGTCCAGAATGGATAAACTAAATCCAGAATATAAGTTGCTAAATATGTACGTGCAGGTTGCTACATGAGTAATTTTAAGGGGCTTATTCTCCACCCATAAGCTCTTTTGCTTTGTGTTATGTCTTGCTATTATTGCCTTTAATTGGTAATAGCCCTGTAGCAGATTTGGGCAAACTTTCAGACAAGCACTTGAAAGCTGAAGCAAATCCAGTTGTTCTATTTCTTATATTAAAAACCTATATAGAAATGTAGACAAAACTCTACTCTTCCAGATACAACTTGGCTCAAAGCCTGCAGATCTGAACTAGGTTATCACAACTGAAAAATGGTGGTTCAGGATTGAGCTGCTCAACAGTTTAAGGCTGTGAAGCCACCCCCTCCACTCCCAACCTTTCCCAAGCAATCCAGCATGGCAATGCACACAGTGATGATTTAGCTCACAGCTCGCTGTGGATCAGAGGAGGGAGGAAGGTGGCACATGCAGCTCAAAAAAAAACCCAAACATGACCAAAGTGCTGACTTTAGCATGAGACTAAATCCCATCTATATTGATTTTTGGCAGGTGGGTGAAAGGACATCGTAATTCTTAAGTTTTTAGAGCATTTGCACTCAGAAAAGCAGATTTCTATTTGTAAAATGTGCCACTTCCCAAAGATTCTGTTAACATTTTACAATAAGTTTTCAAGTGAACTAATTAAGCAAAAGTAGTTTTAGAGAATTTGATTTTAAAGAAACTTCTCTTCCCACTAAAAATATAAAACTGGCAAGCTGATCCATTTTACAAACACATTATAAATAACTCTTCTGTTTGGGAGATGTATTTTTAGACCAATAGGGTAGCAGGGGATGAAGATGTGGTACGGAGAATGAAGCAGCAGTGTCTGTGTTCTCACCTGCTGTCATCTCACCCTGTTGCAGACACACAGAGCAGGATCCACAATGCTTCTAACAGAGAGTGGGTAACCTCCCTTGACTCAGAGGGGCTGAAAGTCTGAATGTTTCAGAGAAAGGTGTCAAGCTGTAGCTCAGAAGCTGCTGCTACAAGATTTTCTGACTGACCATTCACTAACTTGATCAGCTACGAGCTGGGTGAACAAATCCAGATGAGGTTTGATTTGATTTGGTAATCGTGAGCCTCATCTGTCAGTTTGGGTAACCAAGCAGCGACACGAAACAGAAGAAAAAAAGAATCCAGTTTGTTTTATGAGCACTGAAACAAAGGATCTGTGCTTGGTATTTAACTTGCTTCTAGTCAGAGGTGGGCAGGTTGGGCAGGACACTTTTTCTCCACAGAGCAGCTGAAGATGCTGTCATTTGATCTCCACATTCTACAACTCGATACTGAGTCTATACACTCAATGTCTATCAATACATAAGGGCTGGGAGCCAGGAGGGAAGGGACAACCTCTCTTCACCTGTACCTTGTGACAGGACGAGGGGCAATGGATTCCAGCTTGAGCACAGGGAGTTCTACCTCAACATGGGCAAGAACTTCTTTCCTGTAAGAGCTGTGGAGCATTGGAACAGGCTGCCCAGAGAGGTTGTGGAGTCTCCTTCTCTGAAGACTTTCAAGCCCTGTCTGGATGCATCTCTGAGTGAGCTGCTCTATTTCTGTCCTGCTCTAGCTGGGGGGTTGGACTCGATGATCTTTGGAGGTCCCTTCCAGCCCTGAACATTCTGTGAGTCTGCACCAGGTCTCAGTGGGGTACAAGAACATCACTCCCCTGTGGATTCAAGTGCTGCATCAAAAGCCAGAGAACACTCACTCCTGCATGCCATACCTACACAGAACTCATTCATACTCTCCAGCACAGCATGTTAGCTGCTGGCTCCCCCCATCTAGTCCTTCCAGTTTCATAAAATTTCACACTTAGATCAAATTAACCTCAAAGTCGAACTAAACTACAAATTGTTGATCTAGTTTTTCTGTTAGGTTTATCTGCTAATAGCTCACATCTATCCATCCTACTTAGGTCGCTCAAGCTGTTCTCTGTGCTAGATTTGGACAGCTTCTAGTTAGCACCAAGGTCGATTTTCCATCAGCTTTCCAACACAGACACAGTGGAATTTGGCTGGATACCAAGTAACCTTTATGAAAACCCCCCCCCAACATTAGTGTGGACTTTATTTGCTCACAGGTGGCATCTGTAAAGAGCTTCAGCATTCCTGAACTGGTGAAATCACAATGCTAAATACACACAATGGTTTCACGGCCAAAAAAAGAATTAAGAAACTTACTTCAATGCTGAAGTACCCTCTGTCCACATAGTCCCCCAGGAAGAGATACCGTGTGTTGGCAGGAGAACCTCCCACTTCAAACAGTTTCATCAAGTCAAAGAACTGCCCATGGATGTCTCCACAAACTGGAAGAGGAAAAAAAAGAGCAATATTCAGATTTACCATGTGAAGATCGTCGTAGGCACACACATTCTGAAATCACTGTCTTATAAGAAATGTGTTATGACAATTTTGTGCATCATCCTCTAGTCAAACCACCAGTGAGAGCTGGCAGCTGCTCAGCAGAAGCTGTTTTTCCACGACGTGCATCCATATACGTGCATGAAAAAAAGCTACCAACTAATTAAAGGAGAGGCATCAAGCAAATCTGACCAATAATTATTTTCATAGGTATCTGTCCATTCCTCCTACTGTCCACACAATATTGCAACAGCAATAAACCAAACCAAAGTTGTCTTGCATGCTCAAACAAGGTTACTCTTTTTTTTTTTTTGACATCACTCCTCTATTTCTCCTACTCTTCAACTCGGACAAACACCAACAGGCTTTCCAGAAGATGCAAAGTGTGCCTGGCCCATGTATGCCACTGGTTAAATTGACAAACTTCTGGCTTCTGGATAGAAAAATGGCCTGCTTGCTTTCCCAAAGCGTGGCTTATAGGAGGGGACACTGAGTTTTCATGCTTTAACCTCTATGGCTTTATTTAACCTCATTTAATTAGGATTGTTTCACCTCATATTGCAATAAAATCAATCTAACAAGCTGCTTCTCTAGACAGAGCAGCTCCCAATAACCACCTCAGAGCACAGGGACGTGCAGCTGGAGCTGATAAGGATGTCCCTTTTTGTGCCTTAGAGTTAAGAGTTTGGCTTGGCTGTCCCGAGAAACTGCAGACTCCACAGTGAGTGATTTTACACATCAGGCAATGCTTTTGGAAGCCCCCACTGAAGCTTAACTAACAGTGCTGTGCCAAAACCTGCTTCCTTTTGCTTTGTTTCGTCTACCTAAAGAAGGGGGGAGAACCCTCCAGTTTAGGGCCAAGCCCAGACCTTTTCTCTTAAGTATCCTTGACATGTAAAACGTTAACGGTTCCTGGTCAGTTTAGACTGGCTCTCCCTTCAACGACTCAATCTGATTTGCAAACTGGAAGGGTGATTATGAAGAAGCCAAGTAAACAAAGGCTCCAACACAGACTTTACCTTGCAACAGCAGCACTGCTGCTTATTTACTGCTAACACTAAAATCAGAAGCCTTCAGATGCTCTCTCTGACACAATGATCCAGGCTTTTGCATTCAGCAGTGCTCTCAGTCGAGCTGCTAGCTGCAAGTCGCCGCAGAGCTCTCCTTCTATCCCCGACAGACCAACCTCCCATTTATTGCATGCCATGGAGAAGCTGAAGTCACAACTCCAGGTGGATACAAGAGAACTCCACCGCTACAGCTCTAACAGCAAGTCCAACAAGCTCAGAGGAAACCGTTCACAGGTTATTGCCTTTCATCTCAGTCCAGTGTCCCATGAGAGTTTTTTAGTTGCATCACTTTTCTGTTTGCATCCACTAGCAATAGGATCAATAGAATATTGACATTCCATCCAAAAACTAAAAACCAAGAAAGCAAAACAAAACAATCCCCAACTAAACAACCCCTCCTCCCCTAATAACCCCACTGATGTCCCAGTCACAGCTTTCATGAATATTTATGTGAAATGAGTGAAAATCCCTAAGTGCTGGCTAGCTGAGCCTCCTTCTGTGATGCTAACGGGGTATTTTCCCCATAAAATATCACACAGTACTCTCATTACTCTCATTACCTCTGTGCTATTGCATCATTTTTTTTTCCTAGTTAATTCCCCCCCACATCCCCCAAGTTTTAAATGCCACCTTCATGTTGAATGCCCCCAC
>JANHFX010017750.1:46181-61181 GCA_027560015.1 Chloroceryle amazona | reverse complement strand
AAATTGTCTACTCTGTGTCTGCCTTACTGTGAGAATCACAAGCCACAGCCTCCAAATATTTCCAGCAGAAATATTTTAGCTCCCTGCTGAGAAGATGTTATTCTTCTTCTGGCTAGAATGTCACAGTAGCAGATGTGACAGCAAGAACTCCAGGAGATCTGCAGAAATCTGGAGCAGCAGTTGGAGGTCAGGGAATATACATAATGGCATAAAAAATGGCCATAAAAGCCTAATTTTAACAGTCCAAATCCCTTTCAAGATGTCAACAGATGATTATTTGGTTTTATTTCTGTTTCCACCACTTTGAAGTAAGAAAGTAAGTCCATGGAAGACAGTGAAACACATCAATGACATTACTGCGTACAGGATTACACTTGTAACGAAGAGTGCAGGTAAGACCATTCTTTCTTAACCACTCTAATGATACACATGAGGAATATCCTTGTAATTGTTCTCTGAGCAGTTACAGGTTCCTTTTCTGAGGTTGTGTAACAAGTAATTGAAAGGTTGTGAAAGATTGAAAAAAAATAACAAACTTGCAACTCTTTTCTGGAGAGCAATGTTAGTAATAATAAATCTCTTACTAATTATTACCTCCAACCATTGCTTTGTTTACTCAATAGAGTCTCTTCTGTGTATTTTAAAACATGAATAATATTCTAAAAATTTTATCACACTTCATACTCTATGCCTTTCTTTATTTTTTTAACATTTTTTCTTATTGCAAAATTTGAAAAAACCAAAAAGAACAGTTTATGCCTATCAAAAAGGACAGTTCACTTCCTACCTGATTCTGTCAGCTAATTAAAGAACTGCTCATCTTTCTTACTGGCCACAAGAGAAACATACAGCTTGTGCTCTAGTAGACTGAGTGGAAATGTGTTCAACAAAGGGATCTCACTGTCTCTTCAAAAGAAATGAAATCTGCAGTAGCAATTTGACAGACGTTATTAAAAAGATTTACTTCAATGATGTGCTCACAATCACAGCAAACACTCTGTAGGGAAAAGTAGCGTAAGATAAAAATTGTTGAAGAATTTAACTTAGTGGCAATTACAATTGCAAAAAACAACATTATGTATGAATGTCACTTTTGTATAATTTTAAGCTGCCATCTTGATTCTAATTTTCTTAAAAAGTTGCAAGGTGGTGGAACCTGAATATGCAGGCCAAGGACTAAGTTCTAGATAGACATACTGAAGTTTATTTGCATCAGTCAGGTTTCTTCTTTGAAGAAAAACTGTTTCACCTAGAATCATAGAATCATGGAATCATAGTATGGTAGGGGCTGGGAGGAACCTCTGGAGATCATTGAGTCCAACTCCCCCTGCCGGAGCAGTATCACCTAGGGCAGGCTGAGGAACATGTCCAGGAAGGTTTTGAAAGTGTATGGAGAAAGAGACTCCACAAGCTCTCTGGGAAGCCTGTTCCAGTGTCTGTCACCCTCACAGTAAAGCTCTTCCCCATGTTGAAGTGGAACTTCCTGTGTTCCAGTTTGTGTCCATTGCCGCTCATCTTATCACAGGGCATCACTGAAAAGAGACTGGCCCCTTCTACTTGACACCCACCCTTCAGATATGTGTAAACATTAACAAGATCCCCTCTCAGTCTTCTCTTTTCCAGGTTAAACAGCCCCAGGTCCCTCAGCATTTCCTCATAAGAGAGTTTTCCAGTCCCTTGATCATCTTTGTAGCCCCCCATTGGACTCTCTCTATTATTTCCCTCTCCCTCTTGAACTGGGAAGCATAGAACTGGACATAATACTCTAGACGTGGTCTCACTAGGGCAGAGCAGAGAGGGAGTAGAACCTCCCTTGAACTCTCTTCATTATGCACCCCAGGATACCATTGGCCCTCTTGAGCACAGAAGCACATTCCTAGCTCATGGTTAACTTGTCCACCAGGATATCTGTTGCCAAAGATGACCGGAGTCTTTGAATAGATATCACGTGCAAAATTTTAGACAATCACACAGGAAGACTTTGAGTTAGAATGTAAGACTGAAGGGGAAAGCTGTGTTACAAACTGAAATTTATGCTTGAGTTTTCTTCTTTGGCATAATGCTTTTACTTATGGACAACTAAGGCCTCCTCAAGTTATAGCTCATTTTTAACATTCCTTATCACAATGTAGCTAACTGCAGTTTGTTGTAAATTAATGTATCACTCTGCACTATACCTGAGCATTGTGCATGAATCAGTGCAGAAATAACTAAAAAATGAATGTGCTATTTGTTGAATGATCCTCAAACTGTTTCAAATATAATTTTTGTGATAAATTTGTAACTACATCATTTGTTCTTCTGTTGTCCTCTATCAATGGAAGTGCAGCTTGTGCCACCTCCACCTACCATCAATTTCTTGATTTTCTGTTATAACAGATATTTAATTTCATGCAATAAAATGTAATTAAAAGGATATTAAGACACTAAAAGGTCATGTACTCCAACTTCATGCTTTTGTTTTCTACATTTATATATGCAGTCATAGCTTACCCACTTTATACAAGACACCACTGTTTTGAGGCCATATTTCCTTTCACAGGCACTCTGGCTCATTCACTGTGGTTTTGATAAGTTGTCTGTTTCCTTTGTTCATTATGTAGCTCTACTGCTTATTTACTGCATGCTACTTAAATGTTACCCTGAATACAGAATTATTAATTTATTCATTGACTTTTATTTGAGGATCATCCATGCAGCATTTACATGCTTCAAAAATTATTTTATCCTTTCTAGGACATAATTGTTATATTACATGTTTCCATTTTCCAGAGAGGGGACTGCAGCAAAATGACCACAAGTGCACATTAACTTAGAATGATGGATTTGAGATGCTGCAGGACTGACTTTTCAGTCAACATTTTATTTTATATGCTCCAATTATAGATCTCACTGACTGTATCCTTAGGTTTTCAGATATTCTTCAAATTAGCAACATACTAGTGATCTGTCAAGACTACCGCTCAAGAGTGTAATTTACATTAGTTGTTCAAAATCATGATCAGATTTTCATGGTAGAAACAAACATGGAAAACAGTTTGCAGCAGTTATGATTACCCTCGGTTTGCATGTATCTGATAACCCTCTATCTCATTGACGAGGACCCCTCCATTTTCTGCATATATCAAGGCAGAGGTTTGCTAGGCAGCAATGTCTTTGCCTACAAAGTACTGGCTTATTCTCTAAGCATAGAATGCATTCATCCTTGGCAAATGGCATTCTAGCTGCTTCTAACTCTTCAACGGTCACATGTATTACTGCTAAAAATGGAGGAAATAGCAGATTCAAATATATTAAACTTCAGTAGACAGAAATTCCAACAAAAATGACTGTCGTTCACAGCATTTATAAATACATTTATGATCAGGTCTCAGCTAACAGAGTAACTGCTAGCAAATAGGAGTGCCATTTCTATGAAACAACACTTCTAGAAAATACAATAAAGTTTTACCTATGTTTTTTCATCTATTTACTGACAACAAAATAATACTGAAACTCATAAACAGACATCAGTTGCAATGAGGGATTATGTGACAAGCATGTCCTGGTCTTCTCCAGCCTGTCACTCACAAATTTGTGAGCTTTGTGCTCTGTCTGACAGGTAGAGAAGGAAACTGAAAAGTAGAAATAGGAACAATAGCAGGAGAATTGTAAATCCTCCAGCTTGATACCTACATTCACCTTCATAGTGCATCCCACATTTAGGAGAAATCATTTCAGGGACTGTTCATCCCTCTAACAGTAAGCAAACTAAGCAAATCTTAGTAAAAAACAACCACATTTACCAAGTTAATGCAAACTTTTAGCCCTTAAGATCACAAAGTAAAATGGTTGCAAGAATTTAAAATAAATAAAAACAATTTGTTCCTTCTCTTCTGCCCCCAAAATCTTTGTTCTCAAAAACAGTGATTTTTCTTAATTTGTAAAAAAAATCAGCTTGGAGCAGGTATGGAAAAAAAAATAGAATTCTCTTTAGGGGCTTTCATTCCTGTTGAAGAGTTTCAATGTTTGAAATAACAAATAAGAATCAAAATATTGTGTTTAGGATTTATTAAACAAAATCCACAGAGATAAAAATAAATAAAATTGGTCAAATTGATCAGATTGATTAAAAAATAACTTCTTCTCAATTTACCTAGAACTGCTGGAGAACTGGTTATGTGCTGTGAGCAATTTAAGTTACAAAAGAACTTTAAAGAAGGAAAGTGATTTGAAAAGCTAGACTTTCTGTAGTCTGTCAGATTACCTTTCAGTAGTGAGGTGTCTCACTTTTGTTGTGTTCTTCTTCCTGAACCTACTTTATTTTAAATTCTGTCCCAGAATTAGTATCTCAGTGTAAAAAATTTAAGAAGTGTTCTGCTGCTTCTTTGAAAGCATTAAAAATCTAAATTTGAGGCCAAACACTTTAAACCCAGGACAAATACTTTTCAATAGCAATTTTTTCCAATGGTTAGAACATGATAATGTTACTTACTATACAGCTGCAGTTAAAGCCACCTGAAAACTGTATCTTAGCAAGGACTTGTGATGTCTCCTTCTTTGGAGATATTCAAAACCTGCTTGGATGCGATCCTGTGCAGCCTGCTCGAGGCAAGCCTGCTTTGAGCGGGGGGTGGGGGGGCATGGTGTTGGACTAGATGATCTCTAGAGGTCACTTCCAGCTCCAATGATTTTGTGATTCTGTGATACATGGGCAATCTGTCCTTTAGATGTCATTACTCAGGCTTCCCATAGTGTCCAGGAATACAAAGAGCTGATTAAGACTCAGCTTCAGGTCACTGAAAGACAGCATCCTTGATCTTATTGAGTGGCAACATAATCAACACAATCAAGAACCCAGCGAGTATTTAAAACACAATGGGTTCTCTGGTAGCTGTGCAGTCTGTGCCATAATAACAGAAGAGGAATGAAAGCAGCCCTTTGCCTATTTGCTATAGCAATATCTCAGTTTCAGAGTCTATATTATAGTCACTTACACACATTTTATCACTGCATCAAGGCATTTCTTTAGATCAGAATTTGCCTCTCCCGTTCTCAAGTATCATTACCCATGGGTCCAAAGCTGTGCCTCCTGATGCAATGTAATGTACAATCTCAGGATATTCTAGGTTAGAAGGTAATCTGGTTCAGTCCCATGCCAGAAGAATGACTGACTTCAAGGTTGCACTCAACTCAGTTTCCTCCGCTTCTGCAAAAGTATTTGGCTTCAGCTGCCTAAACCCAAAAGGTTCTGCATTGTCCCCAGTTTAACAGGCTGTGAGCTCTCTCTTACCGTAACAAAGCACTCTTTCAGGTCAATACAAGCAATCAAAATAGGTGTTTCAAACTGAAACAAATGTGTATATATATGCTTATCAGATTCTCCAAACAATAAACAAAATTGTTTACACCAACATAGATGTAATATACATTCTGAATTCCAGAATGTTTTGGAAGATGTTGAGAGGCCTATGAGCAACAGTATTTCTGACAGCATAATGCTTATTTATTTGCATTATGAATTACATGCCAGCCAGTAATATGTTTGGTTTTTGTCTCAAAAAAAAAAACAAACAACAAACCATACTGTAATGTTTATTTGGAGTAAAGTATAGCCCTGCTTTGTGAATTAATTTTGTGTCTATTCAGTCTTGTATTTAAATTTTAGGATAGTTTTACTAGTTTTCCCATTAACTTTGTTTCTTAACATTAAGCATGAGCTATCCTGCTCCAGTTAGAGATATGTGTTTATGACAAAGTAACACGCTTTCCCTTGTACCGTAGTTGTCTGTTGCATGCTATGATGTTACAATGTTACATCAACACAGGCAAGATAGTTGATTTATATTTAAAGAATGTCAAGCATTCAATTCACATTGTTAAATTAATTTAAAAATATGCAGATAAATGTAGTGAGCATTGCTATTTCAACACACAGTGATTTGTAGAATTATATTTGGCATGAGCATGAAAAAAGTGAGGTACTTTTTTTTTTTTATCTGCTTCATTAATACATCCATCTCATCAAAATTTATATATTTGCTTTACTTGGTATATTGACAGAGATGCTCAAATGGAAACTCCACGGTAAGCAGGTCCAGAGGCAGTTTAACACCTCATTTAGCTCCATGCTTTGGCTCTTCCTCCACATGGCAAATTCCCGAAATCCTGCTAAATGGAAGTTCCACAATTTGATCTCATGCTCCTGTGGAAAAACAAGCCAGAATCTAAGACTAAAGAGTCACATTCTTTCAGTGCATTTATTTCTCTAAAACTACTTAAATCCTGCTATATATTTAAGCCAGACAAATTGCAATGTTATAGTATGCTATGTCTAAGTAGTATTACTTATGTCTCCTGTGCTTCCCCTTAGTCACTGGGAAAATGTCTCATTATGTCTGTCAGAAAGGTCCAGTGATAGATGCTACCTGCAGTAAAATTAAATATTTGATGCACCAAAGCACTGCAAACATCTTTGAAATGATATTTGTCCTACATACTATTTTGTTGGATTACTTACTTAAGTTTTTTATTTCATTCTTCACCTCTTGCTCCAAATTATCATTACCTTCCTGGTCACAATAAACATAGTTTTGTGTGAAGTTTAGCAGTTATCTAAGAAAAAGAAGTGCAAACCTGTTAGAATTAAAAATACTGATTTGGAGGTCAGACCATTTCCAACCAAAAGCCACAGCCTTCTGGTTGTACATGCCTGCTCTTCTGAATGATGACAATTTGTCATATTTGTTCTTTAAGGAAGTAAAATGTATACACCAATACAGATCCTTCAGCAGATCTCAGTTCTCTTGATTCTCACTTGTAATACAGGTATTTATGGCATTGCCTTGTTAATATTAATGTCTCTCTGTGCTGGCAGTTGATATGAGTTGTCAAGAGAACAGTTAGTCATCAGATGAAAACTTTTCAACGTAAAATTCTCATACAAGTTAAATGAGACAACAACTGTTGTAAAATGCATGAAATTATATTAAATCTCTTGCTGAATATCGACAAAATTTCTGGTCATCTCAATTTCAAAAAGTGAAAAAAGCACACAAAAACTCAGTAAGTATAATCAGAGGTGTAGAATGTCTTCTCTACAAGATGAGATTTAACAAGTTCTTCATCCAAGAAATGAAATAGTTGAGGGGAAATAAAATAACAGCATTTAAAATTGCAATTCACATGAAGAAGGAAAATAGGAAATTGCTATTGACCTTAAAGAGCTGAGGGAATTAGGTTGTACTATAAAGTGAGAGATTTACAACAACCAGGAAGAAATATTTTTTTATGGTATGCATAACCATACAGTAGAATTTATTTTCTCAGGTGGTTTTGGATCTGAAAGTATAAATAGGACCAGAAATGGATTTGACAAACTCAGGGAAGTCCAAGTCATGAAAGAAGTGTTGACTAATATCCAATGAATTTTATGATAGCAGCATGTCTAAAATTTCTCTGGTGGCTTTCAGCAGCTTTATGTAATGGTAGAATAAAATCTCAAGGGTCCACAGACAGAGAGATTTTTGAAGTTGATAACAATTTTCAGGTACCCTGAATATGTACAATAGAGGAAAAAATTGTCTGTAGTTGCTAACTAGAGATAAATTGATTGAGCAGAATCAACAGAGCTGTGAAAAGCTTCCACAACTGAAGAGAATTTATTTTTCCCTGCATAGGGAAGATAACATGAATGGTGATTTGATGGAGACACTGATTTTCAAAAAGAAAAGAGGCACCTATTTTCATACAAGCATAATATGTAGAGCAGAAGCTTCTGCCCAGGCATATTTTACTGTCTTTTTATGCTGCACATGTTCATCATCAGGTTTCAGGTTTTGAGCACTAGACTGATTTTGCAAAAAGGCAAAAACTCGACTTCTGGGACACAAATCCTGAGTTTCAGGGACTACACACATGATAACAAGGTGCATTACAGCATTTCTGAACTTCAGGAGGAGGTTGGGCTGTCCAAGCAGACATAAGCCCAAACTCTTCAAATCTGCCATTGCATCACTCAGTTTTATCAGCAACACTGTGATAATCTTTGTTTACAGACTTTTATTGTTTGGGGGTTTTTTTGTTTGTTTGTTTTAAAAAACAGGCTGCAGTAAATATTCTTTAAAATTACCTGAGTCAGTGCCAAAACTATTGTAATGGCTACTGGGAAAAACTCCTAGTGCAAGTCATCAGCCACTTTTCTGCTTTTTCTGAGCAATTTTAATGCTTTTGAGAAGATTGGTTTTATACATGCTGTCTCAAGCATGGAAATTTGTTTTATTAGGGTCTAGCTCTACATAGATTATACTAGTGTTAAAAAAATCCTTATTTTTATGAGGTTTATGGTTATTCAATGGTATGGGTATGAGAATAATATTTTGATTTGTGTTTTAAATTAGACTAGATAAAGGATGTGTAAAGGGATTAAAGGACCACTTCAAAGGTTACACAAAATGACTTCATAAGATTTACCAGTTTACAGTAAAATAATGCATTACTCATTAATGTTCTGAGCTATTCCACATCCTTCAGCTATGAAAGTGTATTTATCGTATCCTTTAATTAATCAGCACTCTTCAGAAAATAATATATCTGAAGAAGAGCAGGATATACAGATCAAATCCTGCTTAGGATTAACACCTGTTCTTAATTTTAGCTGACTCTCTATGGAAAAATTCCCTCTGCCACAGGAAATCCAGTAAGCATTCTAAGAATTGTATCCATGAAAAATGAAGATTTAGTGTATTGATTGAAGTAGCATCATTCAAGTTCTACTTTAAAAGTAGAAATAATGATTTTCAGGTGATTAATTTCTGATTATAACATTTCAAAGTTGATTATTTCCTTAAGTTTTCTTATCCATAGAGACAAGCACAAGCACCAAATGCAAAATGCTAAATGAGCAGGGGTAGTACCAAGAGAAGCTTCAATAAACATGCACTTAGAGGCTAGAAGTAATTTAATTTATTTTTATTAATTTTTAAATAGTCACGACTCTCTTAACTTACATTTTCAGACATTATATATAGACATATCTTGCCCTTATTACTGGCCCAAATGCTTTTTATGAGTCCTTTGACTTGTATTTAAGTGCTATATCTTTAAGTAATGTGTATTTTCTTGTCAGACCTACTGTCTTCATTCTTATTCTTAGCTTCCACAAATTTCGATGCTGCTAACAAGCCACATGAGGTAATTAAAAATACATAAAACTATAAAAACTCCCACAAGGACACAAGAAACAGCTAAGTAGTCAACATTAGGCCCTGAAATAATTGTAGTAACACACTGAACTATAATCAGCTGTACGAGCAAATAAAAATAATTATTCAGATATGAGGGAAAAGTGATTCTCCTATTTACAAAATCAATGAAATAAGCCAAGATTAAGACATAAAGTCTAGGAAAGAGAAGGAGAAAGAACCAGAACAACTGATAACTGAGAATTAACTCCAGAACATGATAGTACAGCTGGACCATAACCCTACGCTTCAGTAACTTTGTATCTGTGCAAAGCTACCTCATCCCGGAGCAACAAAGTTTTGACTCTACTCTCAGTGATATTTTACCTACAAACTGGGGAATCCATTGAATGCAAGCAGTAACTTCTTATTGTGATTGACATGGAAATAAGCATTATTTTCTATTTTAGTGGAATAATATGTTTTACCTGCTCAGATACTGGTTTTTACAGAGTGACAAAGTTGGCCACACTTTGGGGAACTGATGCAGCCCTTTCTCTGACATTTCAAAAGTCTGTGTCACACAAGCACTGGGGATAATGACAGTTAAAGAAATCATGTGCTCAGAAGTATGTGGATATGTCATATCTTCCCACGGAGCAAATTCCACTGTTCTGCAAATATTTAGAGACAGAGCTTTACAGGTGTCAATTGTCTTAGGACCAGACCTTGCATCAGGATACAGAATCAACAAAGCTTCTGATGAGATTTTCCAGCTAAAGATATATGAATAAAGCTACTTGGGTCACAACAACCCCCTGCAATGCTACAGGCTTTGTAAAGTTTGTCTGGAAACTGCCCAGCAGAAAAGGACCTGGGGGAGTTGGTCAACAGCCAGCTGAATATGAACCAGGAGTGTGCCCAGGTGTCCAAGAAGGACAACATCATCCTGGCTTGTATCAGAAATAGTGTGTCCAGCAGGACTAGGGAAGTCATTCTGTATTTGAAACTGGTGAGGCTGCCCTTCAAACACTGTGTTCAGTTTTGGGCCCCTTATTACAAGAAAGACACTGAGGTTTTTGAGTGTGTCCAAAGAAGGGTAAGGAAGCTGGTGAAGGTTTTCAAGAACAAGTCTTATGAGGAATGGCTGAGGGTACTGGGGTTGTTTAGTCTAGAGAAATGATGGCTGAGAGGAGACCTTATCATTCTGTGAAACTGCTTGAAAGGAGGTTGTGGTGAGGTGGAGGTTGGTCTCTTCTCCCAGGTAACAAGCAATAGGGCAAGAGGAAAATGGACTCGAGTTGCACCAGGGGAGGTTTAGTTTGGATATTATGAAAAATTTCCTCATAGAAAGGGTTGTGAAGCATTAGAACAGGCTGCCCAGGGAAGTGGTGGAGTCACCAGAAGTATTTAAAGGACATACAGATGTATTGCTGACGGACATGGTTTAGTGGTGACCTGTCAGTCCTGTCTTAATGGTTGCACTTGATGATCTTAAAAGTCTCTTCCAACCAAAACAACTCTATGATTCTACGAATTTTAGCTGAGGAAATACAGTGTTACATGTCACTCACTCAGAGGAAGTGAAATTCCATGTAAATGCTTATAAGGCCTTTTTAATATGATCAGCTAGCTGTAAAGGTCTAAATCATTATATTTTGCTATATAGGACATAGAGGTTGTGATACTTTATCATGTCATGCCCTAGTACTTTCAAATACCACTCTCAAGCAGAAGAAAAGAGGAAGAGAGTAGAATGGTTTTTTTTTCTTTAATAGTATCATATCTGCTGAGACAGTACATCTTCAGAGTGATTCTTTTCTGATGCTGAGAGAGCAACCCCCATATGCTTGGTGAAAATTTGCACAAGGATGTTATCAAACAGACTTTAACAAAGAAAGGTGCTATGTTTGGCAGATCTATCAGCCTCTCTGGAGCTTCCGTTCTGCTTCATTTCAGGAGTTCTGCAATGTGCCTAGGTTAGACAGATCCCAGAACCGACAGCAGTCCCACATCTGTTCCCAGATCTGGGCTTTTTCTGAAGCCATATTCAAACCAACCTCAGGTAGTTTGTGAAAACTATTCCAGCACACTCCTTAAACAGATCACTTGTACCCCAAATCTGTGAATCTTTCTACAAGGGCCTGAACTAGTTTTTTCTCCTAAGACTTCTGAGACTTGCTCTTCTTTTCATAACTTACAAAAAATTAAGTAAATTTCGAAGCAAGATGACTTAATAACCACAGCAAGTCAAAAGGTCACCTGAGGAAATGTCCCATTTGTATTGGCTATGTAAGCTAGCTGGAAGTACAGAGGACTTCTTCACAGCTAACAGACTACTTTCAATTCCACCACAAGAAATAATAAACCCCACTCTTTGATCGGATGTCCTCTGAGTCAGATTCTTTCAGTTGAGGTCTTATCTTCACACTCCTGAACTAATAAATAATAAATATCAGTCACTACTCACTTCTTAGCAAAGATACTATTTTTAATTTGAAATGAGATATTTTTTTTTTCCTTTCTATCTTCCTTGCCATTCTGTGCAGATGAAAGTTGCTATATGAATGCAAATTTCATTCATTTATTCAATCTTTTATCCAGTTCCAGCTTTTGATAAATATGATAAGACTCATCTCAGGTACAGAGGAGAGGCTGACTGATTCATTTCAAATTTAATGGTTACTAGGACCTTCATGCAAAATTCTTCAGGAGTAAGCCTTTCAATAGAGAGGAAACACACTACTGCCATTTCCAATTATGTTTTAACACTAGGCAATGTTTTTTTATTGTGGTATGTTAAAAAAAATCAGATTTTCATAGAATTTCTTTTATGAATACCCCAAAATAGGTTTGCTTTTACATCCATAGTGGAGTTTAGTCACAAAGAAGTTTTCATTTGAATGTCTTTTCATAAATAGCCATACAGTAATGATTACTTTTTTTCATTCAAAAATCCATTGCTTTGTTTCACTGAGGTATCTATGGGTCAGTTTTCTTCTTAATTTTGCCATTTAGAATGTTCATTATATACCATTTGGAAATTTTCTTTAATGTCTCTATTCTGTCAAACTCTCTTACTAGAGAATTATTTCACTCCTATTTTTACTCTGTTTTTCAAAGATTTACCTTACATAGCCTGTAAATAAGACAAAGGTATATGGGTGATTAAAGGACAGAAAAACAGGCTGACCTTGCACTACTGTAATGCTGCAGAAGTGAAACTGACATTGGGCTTTTTTGGAGCTAGTGAAGTATTACTGGAGACTAAGAAATTACCTCATCCACATTTAACCATAAGCAACACACTGCTGCAGCACTTCTTTTAAGGAGAATGGTCACCAGCTGAAGCCTGAATTTCAATTTCCAAAAAGAAAAACATGAAAAAAAACATTTCCAGATCGATTAGAACTCAGACACCCAAGAGAGCATCTTTTTCTGAAAGCACTAGTGGTTTAATAAGTTGTGAGGTTTCTATACTGATCTCTGGGTGAGCAAAAGCTTGGGGATTAGCAGGGTGCTGCAGAATGACTCCATCTCAGGTTTTAGGGTTCCTGTTTTTATCTTTTCTGTAGTGCAAGTCTGCAATTCTTTTGTTAAACAGGATTTTGAGCTACAGCACCCTGTGAAGCTGTTGATTTTATTCAGAATATTGGAAAAGGTTTGAGCATGTGATTCCTAAAGGAGCTGCAGTAAGTACCATACTTCAAATCAAGGCTTGTTTTAGTTACACAGGGAACAACACAAATGACAGTATAAATGCCATTGTATCTTACCAGGTGACTTCTCTTTGCCTAATGTACATTACACAGGACTAGCTTCTTTGGATAGTCCATCAGAGCATTCATCTGATTCCTTCAACAATTATTCCTTTATGAAAAAGAACTTTTTACTGATTTTGATCAGTTTGAGTTCTGAGATACCTCACCTAAGCATAGTTTTGGAGCTAGTATTTTTGTGGTATTTTTGAGAAGGCATACCTCAAGTCATTTTTTAAAACTCAAGAGCCTTTTAAATTAACTCTCATCATAATCACATGGATAACATTTCAGTAACTGTGTGAAGTTAGGAAGAAGTTCTTTACCATGAGTGTGGTAGAATACTAGAACAGGTTGCCCAGGGAGGTGGTTGAGGTTCCATCCCTGGAGACATTCAAGGTGAGACTTGACCAGCCTCTCAGCAACCTGCTCTAGTTGCAGTTGTCCCTGCTCTCAGCAGGGAGGTTGGACTAGATGACCTCTAGAGGTCCCTTCCAACCCAGACATTTCTATGATTCTATGATCTGATTTGCATTCTTTGGCCTGGGAAGGTCTTATTCTATGTTTAGTGACTACGCAATCTCAAATCCAAAACTGCCTCCCAAATAATTTCTGAATTGTGTTGCTGTTGTATCAGAAAATGCTTGAAGAAAAGTTCTTTGACTCTAGCTCTCTTGTACACTCATTTTGGTATAGTTCTCCTGAAAGTATCACAGTCTCATGCCACACCAAACACACTCCTGTAATAAAAACTTATCTGCAGAACAGAACTTTCATTTATATGAGAATGCAGCCACAACATTGCTAGCAACAGGTAGGGAGGGTAATCTGGCTCCTCCTAGAAAACAGATGTCTTCCCTGTATTGTGGAGGAAAACTTATTTCTAGCTGCATGCCCCCATTGAATTATATGCTCAAATGAAGGAGGGTAGAAAATAGAATAAGTCCCAGTGGTGTGCTAAAATGGATACATTAGAGATGACATATGTCGAGAGTACATATGTTGTAAGAGTCATGCATGTCATATATCAAAACAAGCATCTACAGCCAAAAATGCAGTGCAGACAGTCCTTGACCTGAGACTGGGGGTCAGTGGCCTCCAGTTCTGGACTCTTTGTATCTCTGTGGGGTCTTCTACACTGACAGGGGGCCAGCCAGCTCTGGAACAGCAAAAGAAGGAAGCAATCCCCCCATCCACCACAGTCTTTTCCCCCTTGCCCTCAGTTGTAATAGGATCCAGTTACAGGCCTCATGCTACAAATAAAAGAGAGTTTCAGTGTGAAATCAGTGTGATTTCTCCCCTAAGCCACTACCACACTCAAAGAATCACAAAATCACAAAATGGTAGGGGTTGGAAGACACCTCTGGGGATCATATAGCCCAACCCCTGATAAAGCAGGTTTGCTTAGATCAGGTTGCACAGTAACATGGCCAGATGGGTTTTGAAAGTCTCCATCCAAGATTCCACAAGTTCTCTGGCCAGCCTGTTCCAGTGCTTTGTCACCCTTACAGTAAAGATTTTCCTCATGTTTAGGTAGAATATCCCTTATTCAAGTTTGTGCCTGCTGCTCCTTGTTCCATCACTGGGCATCACTGAAAAAAAGAATGTCCCCATCCTCTTGATACCCCCTTTAGATATTTATACAGGCTGATAAGATCCCTTCTCAGTCTTCTCCAGGCTAAACAGACTCAGGGCTCTCAGCCTTTCCTCCTAAGAGACATGCTCCAGTACCCTCATCATCTTTGTAGTCCTACGTTGGTCTCTCTCCAGTAGTTCCTTGTGTCTCTTGAACTGATGAGCCTAGAATTGGACACAGTACTCCAGATGTGGCCTCACTAGGGCAGAGTAGAGGAGTAGAAGAACCTCCCTCTACCTGCTGGTCATACTTTTCTTAAGGCCTCCCAAGATACCTTTGGCCTTCTTTGCCACAAGATCACATTCCTAGTTCATGGTTAATTTGTTGTCCACCAGGAATCCCAGGTCCTTCTCTGGGGATCTGCTTTCCTGTCCTGGTTTGGGTGAAAACAGGACTGATTCTGTTCAGTGATTTTACTTTTCAGTTCAGTACTTCTAATTAACAG
>JANHFX010017750.1:29843-46081 GCA_027560015.1 Chloroceryle amazona | reverse complement strand
CTCCCTTATTCCTTTTCTCTTCCCTTTTGGGGAGGGAGGGGGGTTAACAGAGAGCGTCTGTTGGGTCTTAGGGGCTGTCCTGACCCTAAACCACGACATTTCCAGAGGCTCAACCCCTAACCTGTACCAGTAAATGGGGTTATTCATCCCCAGATTAAGGGACTCTACACTTGCCCTCTCTTGTTGAACTTTATTAGATTACACGTCACCCAACTCTCCAGCCTGTCCAAGTCTCACCAAATGACAGCACAGCCTTCTAGTGTGTCAGCTACTCTTCCTTGTTATGTATCATCAGCAGACTTGCTTGCATCACCTTTCCAGGGATGGTGTTGAGCCTCATTGACCTGTAGTTCCTGGGTCCTCCTCCTTGCCCTTTTTGAAAACTGGACTTACACTGGCTTTCTTCCAGTCCTCAGGCACCTCTTTTACTCTCCATGACCTTTCAGATAAGATGGAGAGTCACTTAACATCAGCCAGCTCCCTCAGCACTCGTGGGTGCATCCCATTTGGGCCCAAGGATCTGTGAGTGTCCAGCTTGCCTAAATGATCTCTAATGCAATCCACCTCGACCAAGGGAGAGTCCTCCTTACTCTAGAATTTTTCTCTTACCTCTAGGGACTGGGATTTCTGAGGAATGTTCATAGCAGTAAAGACTGACGGAAAGAAAACATCAGTAACTCTACCTTGTCTGTCTACCTCTGGTACCAGGAAACCCATCTCATTCATTAGTGGACCTACATTTTCCCTAGTCTTCCTTTTCCTACTGATGTACTTGAAGAAGCCCTTCTTGTTGTCTTTGACATCCCTTTCCAGATTTAATTCCAACAGGGCTTTAGCCTTCCTTGTTACATCCCTACATACTCTGGCAATGTTCCTGTATTCCTTCCAACTGACCAGTCTCTTTTTTCCACATTCTGTAATCTTCCTGCTTCCATTTCATTTTTTCCAGAATTTTCTTGCTTATCCATGGAGGTCTTCTGCCTCCTCAACTTCATTTTTTTACTCATAGGGATGAAGCTATATTGAGCTTGGAGGAAGTGGTGCTTGAGTTACTAACCAGCTCTCTTGAGCTCCTACCTTCTAGACTCCTAACCCATGGGATTCCTCCAAGTAGGTCCTCCAGGTGGCCAAAGTTTGAAGACATTGACCAAACTTGACTTCTGCTGAAGTCCACAGTTGCAATCCTACTTATTTCCCTGCTTCTTTCTTGCATCATCCTGAACTCCACCATCTCATGATCACTGCAGCCAAGGCTAGCTCCCACCTTCATGCCCAAACCAGACTTCTTTGTCCAACAGCACATCTCTCCTTGTTGGATCCTCCACCACCTGTGTCAAAAAGTTATGTCAGTGCTCTGTGGGAACCTCATGGACTGTATGTGCCTCACTGAGCTGGCCTCTCCAGCAAATATCAGAGTAGTTGAAATCCCCCATAAGAACCAGGGCATGTGATTGTGAGGCTACTTGCAGCTGTCTGTAGAAGGCCACATTGACTTTATCTTCCTGATCAGATGGGCTTTAGTAAACACCCACAACAGTGTCACACACATTAGCCTGCTCAGTTCTTACCCATTACTACAATTGAACCTACTCACCTATAAGCCTAAAGCATGCAGTAAACCAAGAACCAGGGAGTTCAAGTCTCATAATAGCACTTGTGATACTTAAGTAAGCAAACTTCTTCCAAATATTTTCTTGGGCCATCTGTACTGAGTACAGACTTCACCAAGTCTTTTGGTGAAGACATCCATTTATTTAAATGGATGTCTTCACTGATCTACTGGCTTGAGATCCTACCTAAATGCAACCATAGGGGAGAAGCGGTTGAAAAAGAAGTAGTGGTTTATGAAGTCTTTATGATTCTGTCCTCTGTGCCTGCATGGACTTCACTGTTCAGCCTGAGTGCTATGATCTTCTGCCTTTTTTTCCAGTCTTACCTAGAAACTTTTTTGATGATACACAAAAATCTCCCTGTCTATAGATTCATTATGAATGAGTAAAAAAGTTTTGTTAGAATCCCTTTAGACCCTTCAATGAGCATAATACTCACTTGTCTTTCCACAGAAATGTTTTAAAAATAAACCATGGCATTGAAGGTGAAGTCACTTAATCTTACACCTCATCTCTCTCACTCTGATCCTCTCTACTTTAAAGATAAATTTTATAAATAATATGGATTATCCTGACTGATTCTTGCCCCACAAGTTTTGCACTGTCAGTACCACAAGCAGAAATGTGGAGTGTGCTGTAGCCTACAAGTGAATGCCCATAAGAGCAGCCCTCTTTTTTGCTTGTGTCATTATGTAAAAGCAAGCAACAGAAGAGAGCAACTTTTATATCCTGCCTACCACAAATGTCTGCTAAAATGACAATTTGTCACTAGAAACTACTGATATTTCTGGTCTAGGCTGAGTGGGTAACTTAAAAGCTTCACAAGTGTTTTTGTGCACTCTGCTCTCACCTGTAACCACCAGTAGCTCACGTACAGCTTTAGCTCACAGTGTGAGCCCCAGAATACCAGGTTATTGCTCACGACAGTGCTGACTATATCACAGTGGTGTGGCATGTGGCCAGAGCAAGTGCTCATAACTGGCATGTCCATCACAGTCATGCTGTGCTCACATGTACCAGGTAAGGCCACTGTGTCTGCTCATCCTGCTGCTTTTTGTGGTGACAAGCAGTGTGACTGCCTGTAAGCCATCATATCCGTCCTTACTCTCACACACACACCTTGGTTTAGAGCAAGAGACTCTCACAGTGTTTGTGATTCAGTGTGTTCATGAAACCAGATGCATGGCTATGTAGGTGATTGCAAAAGGGAAGAACAGGGATTCTAAAGTTATTAAAAATACATAGAACAAATCACAGGCAGCATTGCTCAACATTATAAATGATCCAAATGGCTAGTTTAACTTCATCAGGTTTTCCAAGATTTTCTATTCTTTTCAGTCTACATATTTCTAGCTTTAAATCTTTTTCAATATATTTTAACCTAATCTCCCTATTCATAAGTAAATTTAAACATGGAAAGTTTCTTCATTTCCAAACCTCTTCACAAGCATATCCATGAACAGGAGTTTCTCATTCATCATTATTACCTTGACACAAAGAGTGACCAGAGCAACATGGTACTTGCTGTCCTCATAAACTCCCTCAAAATCAGTAGGGAAACAATTTAAATTCTCTTCTTCACTATCAGTATAGCACCTGAAATCTCTGCGAAGTCAATATAAAAAACAGTATCTTGGTTATAACAAGGAATATGAGGGATGGACACATTTTTTGAAAATTAATCTAAAATCAATTAGAAGTAACCGTGGGGGATGGTTTAAGACCCATCAGACCACTGTAATCATGGAAGGTTTTTATTCTTTATCCTGATTTCTTTTCAGCTCTGAACATGCCAAGTATGTAAAAAACCATTACTAGCCAGGAAAACAGCTTCTATGGAAAAAAGCCTAACATTGTTTAGACACAAGATTAAGGTATTTAAGAAACAGAAATGAAGCTTGAAAGCTGAATAACAAAGGCATATGGAGGTCGCCCCCATCCACTTACATAGGAACAAAGCTATCATATAGGATGTTCTTCTATAGCTGAAAAGCGTACAGTCCTCAGAGAAAGCATCTCAGGTTCAGGATTCGAACCTGAATGCCATTATTTCCTTTTTGATTAAGGTCAGACTGAAAGATTATTTTTTTATTTTTTTTTTACCATATTTTTTCCTTCCTTTAATTCTCTATTGATTTCAATTAAGTTCTCACCAGGTTTGCATCTCCAGCTGAAAGGGTTTTGTTCCCTTAGCCAATCAGTGTTTTAGACTGTTTTTCAAGGTTTCAAATCCAATGAAAACCCAAGAGAGCAACAGCAAAAAAATTAACTATGTGCTAGGAAATGAACTACTTCTACTATGTCACTGTGAAATACCTTTAAAGTCTCCTTCTTCACAGGTGGGCAACAGCGGATCTTAAAAGCTGGTTAATGATTCTCATTAAATGCTTTACATTCAAATTTGTTTTGAATGTTAATTAAAAAGGGTGTCCTTCTATAGGATGTTGACAAAGCTTATGGCTATGGAAGTGCTCTGCAGTATCAGGGATGTACATGTGGCTAACTTTTCTCATATGTGGCTAACTTTTCTCATAGACTCCCTATGAGATCTGAGCAAGGCAACTGCTTGGTCCTTTTCCTATCTGTAAATATATGATAAGTCCTGTACTGCTACCTATGGTTTAGTACAATTAAATTGATTAGTACAATACTGGTGAATGGCAGGAAAGGCTTGACAGACAGACAATCAGTTGTACTGCCTTGTTTCTAAATAAGCATCAATAGTAATAATGACAGCAATGTTCAAAATCTTTGCTTACATAATACACATTATGCAAAATCACAGAAACATCTATATGAAATATAATCAGAGCTGCATAAAACTGGACATTTTCCTAACAGTCTACCTTTTAGAATATACAGTCTAGGGTATCTGCATGTGCTATTCATAACTACCTTAACATTTGCAAGTGTTAATATGAGAAGTTTTTGCAATTATTTTTTTTTATATGTTGTTTTTAAAAATATGTTTACCTTTCCACACTAAAAAATATTAGTTTCTGCAGAGGCTTTCAAAGCCATATCTTCTTCCAATATGAACTGAAAATCTTACTAGGGTAATTTAGATCACTGCAATATTGCTCTTAAAAATGAGGCTGCAAGGGAAATGATTTTCCAAAGAAAAATAATTTAAATTTAATGAAGACTCTTAAAAAAAAGCAATTTTTAAATTTTTTTTTTATTCCCTCCAACTCATTCTCTCCAAAGGGAAAAGTTTTTGCCATTATGAACAACATATAATTTGTATGTGTGTTCTGATAGCCATTGCCCAGGGTAATCATTAGTATCTGGGCTCTTTTAACAACAGTCTCAAAGGTTTGCACACATTTTCTTTCTGGTACAAGACTTCAGTGGCTAGTACCTCAGCTAAGGGGCTTTGAAAGGCTGCTAATAATTGAGGGGAAAAAAAAAAAATTATAGGACTTCAGAGTTTCTGCTGCTATCTCAACAATATTTTACAGTTTGCCTGTGTATAAATCCTAACATTCCCAAGTATTCAGGCAGCAGAACTGCATAAGGAATATTCCCTAAAACTTTCTGACTTCCATGAGAGCTATGCAGTCTATGCCTAACAACCTAGTAGTATTTCAGGAATTCCCTCCATTTCCATTATTCTAGCTGTGAGACACTGACTGATGTATCACATTTACCCCTTGCATAGGTTCAATGTGGAATCACAGAAAAATAATTTCATAACTTTATGAAATATTAATGAAAGCAAGTATGGGCAGACAAGAATCATTGATTTCTAGTCAAAACCCGCTGCAGTTTGCAAAAATGTAACATTTCCTTTTGAATCATCAACACCAGATGAATACCAGATTACCTAATGCATTTCAGTTATCTGAAAGTGGAGAAAAGATGTATCTGAGCTCTAATCTCTCTTTGTTGAGAAGTACTGTAATTGTGTCAAAGTTTCTTGAGAGAAAGTACAGGAAAAGAGAAATAAAAAAAAATTAACTGAACCTATGACCTTGTCAAGTTACAAATTTGTCATTCTTTTGTATCTCTGAAATGCTGCATATCTTAAAAGAACTGCTAAGTACTCACTGAAAATTCATGGTCTCCAGTTGTAAGTAAACCATGTCTGGCAGAGCTGGCATTTACTTGAAGCTAGGAAAATAAGCAGAGAGTAATCAACAATAGATAATTTTACCAAGAATAATGTAGAAAAAGTATATTGCCTATCTTAATTAATCATTGTAAATTTTGAAGGAACTAATTTGGTATTTCATTTCTACTTGATGATCTATCATTTTGAAACATCTAGAATTTCTCATCTTTTAAAACACTAGGCAAGTTGTCATGCTGCCTTTTGCACAAGGACTTTGAAGCCTGGTTAAAGTTTGTCTGCCATCCCTTGATTGAAGTAATGGGTTTATTGATAGCAAATGACAGCAAAGTGTTTCTATCCCAATATTTTAGCGAGTATTAATAGAACTCTGTGAATCACAGAATCAATCATAGAATCATAGAATCGATCATAGAATGGTTTGGGTCAGAAGGAACCTCCAACCCCCTGCCCATGAGGCAGGGACACCTTCCACTACAGCAGGTTGCTCAAAGACCCATCCAACCTGGCCTTAAACACTTCCTGGGAAGGTACATCCACAACTTCTCTGGGCAAAGTGTTCCATTGCCTCACCACCCTGATCATAAAAATTTCTGGCTTCTATCTACTCTGAATCTACTCTCTTTTCATTTAAAACTATTACCACTTGTCCTATCGCTACAGGTGCCTGTAAAAAGTCTCTCTCCATTTTTCTTATAAGACCCTTTTTAAGTATTGAAAGGCCTCGATAAGGTCTTCCTTCTCCAAACTAAGCCCAACTCTTTCAGCCTTTCCTTCATAGGAGAGGTGTTTCAGCCCTCTGTTCATTTTCTTGGATCTCCTCTGGACCTGCTCTAACAGGTCTTTCTTCAGCTAAGGGCCAGAACTGACAGAAATACTTCTTTTTATGCAGCTCAGGATACAATTGTCTTTTTGGGCTGCAAGTGCACTTTGATGGCTCATGTCTAATTTTTCATCCACCAATATCTCCAAGTCCTTCTCCACAGGGCTGCTTTCAATCCACTCATCAATCAGTCTGTATTGATACTCATGATTTTGCTAAAGCAGGTGCAAGACCTTGCACTTGGAATTATTGAACTTCAAAATATTCACAATGGCCCACTTCTCAAGCCTGTCAGGGTCCCTTTGAATGGCATCCATTCCCTCCAGCACTATCAACTGAAACATTTAGCTTGGCGTTACCTGCAAACTTGCTGAAGGTGCACTCAGTCTCCCTGCCTATGTCATTGCTAAAGATATTGAACCAATTCCAGTACAGACCCCTTGTTACTGATCTCCATTTGGGCATTGAACCATTGACTGAAATTCTTTGGATGCTATCATTCATCCAGTTCTTAATCCATTGAATAGTCCATCCATCAAATCCATATCTCCAGTTTAGCAACAAGGATGTTGTGTGAGACTGTATCAAAAGGCTTACAGAAGTCAAGGCAGATGACAGCAGTCATCCACCAACCCAGCCACTCCACCATAGATAGAACGCTACTAGCTTAGCCAGGCGTGATTTGCCCTCAGCTGTCTTTAATCAGCTTCCTGTCACCATAGGCCTTTACACAGCTTCCAGCAGGATCTGTTCCATGATCCTACAGGCACAGAGGTGGTGCTGAATGGTTGGTAATTCTGAGTTTTCTAGAAGTCTCCCTCCCTCCTAAATGTCATTATAATGCTGTAACTCTACAAGATCTCCAATCTTCCAAAATTTTCCTGGCCATCCACAGTCATAACTTGTAAGAAACAGTGACAACATTTTTATATATCCAGATCATGATACGGTAAAAAAATCAGAAATCAGGTTTTTTTCCCTTTGTTAATACTGCTTTAAATAGCTTGGAAAGTAACATTTCTTGACACAGACCATAACTTCCAGAAGTCTTTCACAAAATAGCGATCTATTACAATGCCCCATTTTTATGTTTGTTTGGTTGGTTTATTTTTTGTTTTGTTTTGGTTTTATTTGGTTTGGTTTTGGTTTTGTTGTTGTTGACGTTGTTTGTTTTTCATGCAATATATTAAACTGTGAATTTCAAAGCTTTAAGGGCTCTCTTGTGTGTCCATGTAGGAGATTAAAGTTCTTTCAAGCTATTTGCTAAGAGGAAAAAAAAACAAAAAAGAGCGGTTTCTTTTTTCTTGTGAATCACCAGTTGCACTAATAGTCTAATATCTTCAAAAGAAAATCATGTTGTCTTATATGCTTATATATATGCATAGAAATTTTGACTTAGTGTTTTCTCCAATAATAATTTACTTTGAAATATAATTATTTTGTGAAGTTAATGAATCAAAAGACTTTTGTTCAAGCATATTTTGTGTGAAGAGCCTTTACATATAAACATTAAAACACACAAAGGAACTACATGTATTCCTTTGTGTATTTATTTTATTTGTGTTGTAATCTCAAATAGTTGATTATAAACAGAGGTTTTTTTATAAACCTCTCCATCTTTATCTTTTTTTATCATCCTTTCTTTATACAGTTGTGATCTCTGCTTCATTAAGGTCACCATGTTTTGTCTACAATAGTCAGTTATAGTCTCTGCAAGCATTGCTCCTCTTTGAACAGTCTGATCTGCAGTGACTGAGAACTAAGAGAGAAATTAATTAATTCATATGCTGAAAGACCCTTTATTACGATTTGGGTGATAAGATAGGAAAGCATGCTAGGAAGTTAAGCAGAACTTAGTCTTTATGTAAATTTGTATGAAACCTAGAGGGACTCTGACTAGCTGTAGCAGGAACCAGGTTCAGTGCTAGCAAACTTTGCAAAAGCACCACAACCATGAAGTGGGATTAGATATCTCTTCCTCAGAGTCCCTTACCTGCTACCCAGGTACCTACTGTCTCACTGCAGGTATATAAATCTCAGAGTGAGATTAAACTAGGCTATCAGATAGAATTTAGATGATTAGAAGAATGCTCCTTCAGGCATTTACTTTATCATAATAGTCTCACTGAACAAAACCCCTGCGTTTCAAGGCCAAGCTGTATGAGAAGACAGTCAAATAGCAAACAAGGCAAAACAAGGGGATGTCATTGACGTCTAAGAAAAGCTTTTTTCTTTCTTCATCTCTTTATTGTTTAGTGTAAGATGACCAAGGAATGTTTTTAAGTAAAAAGAACTAGATAAAGCTTCTCTGAATAACTGCATTGTATTTGACAAATCCAAGAAACACCATGCACCGCCCTCCATCTACTGTTAGGTAGATATACAACCTGTACTCACTTCTGCTAGCACAAGAGATGCTAGCTCATATAGCCCTCCCTAAAAGACTGGTGAAGGATGGCAGGTCTAATGATCTTTCCTGCTAAGTATTTGCCTACTTTATGATGCAGACTCATTGGAGTCTGAATAAAGAAGTTCACATAGTTGGAAAGAAGGCAGGAGTTTAAACAATTAAAACTTTAGGCTGTGGTGTACATGCTTCTGAAGTGCTTTTAGCCAAGGTACAGTGTTCAGGGAAATAAACAAAGGAAATGTTTTATGTCTGTTAAAATGGCCAGGGGATGCAAAAGGCTCATAAAAGCACTAAATCTACTGCAGGCAGGCAGAAACTTTGGGGATAAACATGATATAGTTTCTAAATATCCTTGCCCTGCCCATGGAAGAAAGTTTTGCAAGGAGAGTCCATGGCCTTTGAATTGCCAGGATCATCTCAGACCTGAACTCTTCCCAACTCACACAGCAGAGATCAGAGAGGATAATGAAAACGTGCTTTGGTGGTACACAGTGATAGTGTCTTTTCCCCATTCTGCCCTCCTGCTTGGCACACCTATGTTTCTTCTAAATAAATCAAGCTGTCAGAAATGTTTGCATAACCTAAGAAACACTGTCTGTTTTGTTTGAAACTGGGCTGGATACTTCGTTTCAAACTACTCAAATAAAAACATAGAAGTTTAATAGATTTGTGTTTAGTGATCATCCTAACATGTCATGGTTTTGTATTATGTTAAAATAAAAGTGAAAAAAGTATGGTTACAGGAATCTAGAAAATGGTGAACTGTTAGCATAAAGAACTGCTTTGTGAGAGATGAGGTGTCATCTGTATTCATACTGTAACCTGAATGCAGACCTAGTCAAGCCAGGGAAGATGCATGCTGTAATTGTTTTCATCCAACCTCTTTGTATTTCAGTCTTTAGATCTCATTTACATCTGCAAATAAAACTTATACAGATTAGATGATTCTAAAGAACACAAAGATCCAGTTAAGAACTCCTGAATTCTATTGACAACCCTGGTGCTACCACATCTTCTAAGTTCAAATTCCAAGAAAAGCATTAAGCATTGAAACATTCAAGAGCTCAGCATGGTTATTTTTTGTCTAGTTGTTAGTGTCAGTGAAATGAGAATGAAGAAGGTCCACAATATAAACTCCAGTCAGGCTGTCTGATTTGGTTTCTCCATTAATTCAGTTCTGGGAACGAAGTTGTCCTCTGTAAAAGTCACAGCATTTTCAAGGTGTTCTGGATCAGAAGAGTAGAAACTTTTGAAAGTTTTGGAATCCATTTGACAGTGGTGAGGCTCAGTAAAAGTTGTCTTTAAAAGAAGTAATGTAACGTACTTTCCCTTGGTTCCCCATTTAACTAGGCCAGGAATGATCAATGGACAAACTCTTGTGAGATGGTGTAAGATAAAAAGATTGGTTTGATTATGGAAAGATTTTACAACTTAATCCATTTGCATCAGATCCTCAAAAAGAACAGATCCTCAAAAAGAACAGATCCTCAAAAATGATGTTGGCCTACAATGGGTCTTTCCAGTCATCTGCATCAAATCACAGAGTTCAAGAGTACAAATTGTAAGAATTCACTGCCAAGATACTTCCAGCTATGACAAAATAATTTTATTTAACAAAATCATTTTGCACCCCTTAAAGAAGAGAACCAAATACACATAGCATAAGCAATGTTCCAAAGTAACATTATCTGATTATATAAAAGGGAAAAAATACAAAACAAACAAACAAAAACAACACACCAAAAATAAATAAAAATAGAATGAACAAACAAAACAACAACAACCAAACAAAGAGAGAAAAACAACACCCAAAAAAAACAACCAACCGATAAAAAAGCAGGCAGAAAACCCCAAAGCAATTATTTTGTTTTGGAATTGATCCACTGTGTTTTAATAAAAGTCTTTACAATCACATAATGATCCTTCCTGGCTAGCAGCAAATGCTGTTGGCTTAATTATATAACATTTAGTTGACCTGTCCAGAACTGCCCACTCCTCTTGTGATAAAGACCTGTAATGTGATCAAGCATGCATGACAATTATTAATGGGTAAGCAAGTGCACAGCAGAGCCTGCAAATACATTTTACCAGGGCACTTCTAAAGCCACACATGTCAAATGTGTTATTAATGAGCACATGACCACATACAGAACTGCAAGCTGCAGGACACCATCCAAGACAGCCACAGATTTACATGGGGTGGAGTGTCATGACAAAAAGGGGCTAGACTTGTGTCCATCGTCCCATTATTTACAGTATCTCTACTATAGCATCGGCAATTGATGCAGCTGCTTTCTAGCTCCTTCAATTCACAAGCTGGGTTTGGTTGATGGAGTCATCATGAGAAAGCTGACATGCAACAGAAGGAGCAATAGTACTTGTGTACCTCATCTAATGCAACCACCCAACATGCCCTCCTGCCGGGTGTCCTGTCAAAGAACAGGGGAGAGGAAGACCTTGCTTCTCCCTCACGCACATGATTTTCCTCTAGGCTGCATTTCCCACAGTGTGAGACTTTCCTTCCCATCCCCAGTAAGATTCTGCCTTGTGGACAGCTGTAGATGCACTGCATCTTGGCTCCGTGAAAACTGATGGCTCATGAGCCTTGCTGACTGGTCACCTGTGTTAGCTCTGGAGCCATTGCTGTTATCCACTCTCAGAAGGGCCTTGAGTCTCCTCTATTGTTCTGAGACAAGGAGCCACTCTGCATGGAAAGGCCAGAAAGCACTGGACCTCAAAGGGAGTGAAGTAAATCTCATGGCATTTTAAAATCAAGCCAGTTTCAAATGGTAGTCACATCTTTGCATTTGTTTCCTACAAACGTAGTAAGAAAGCAACTGGTTAGTTGCTACCCCTTTTTCTCATGCAAACCTCCCTCACCTGTTCGTTCAGCTAGCAGAATAAGGATAGTATCACTTTTCTTCCCAAGAAAAGCTAAGAAGTGTGTGCTGTGAAAGTATCTCTAGGTAATTTGCTTTCAATCACCAATTCACTTCTTAAATCTTCCTCCAGATGTGGTTATCCAAAACACATCCACTCTCCAGTGGCCTTTGCCTGCAACCTTTCACCTCCATGTTTACTTGATAATCACAGAAACAAGTACTGATGGTCAACTATCCAAACAAGTTATTATACTTGCCAAACAACTTGCAAAACAAATTATCAGGGTCCTTTCAGTTACAATACCCTTGAGTTAGAATGCTCTTACTAAGTCTGAGGTCTGTTTTTCTTTTTTCAATGGCAAGATTTTGATCTTTCTGGAAAAATCTGAATATGCTATGAACCTGGAAGTACTTTTCAGTCCCTGCTGGATTGAAGAGCATGATTCAGTCACGCCCCAGCAATACATAAAAGTCAGATCCGACCTCATGCTATTCTCTCTTATCCTTCCACTTGCTATAATTATTTTAAGATTTTATTAACCAAAATTTTCAGAAGTGTTTTCTTGTGAAGAGATAATGCATCCTGCAATATAATGTCTTAATTTTGCTTTAACAAAAAGCTACTTACTGTGGTTTCCTCCTAGAACATACAGCAAGGTATTTGCTCTAGTATTCAGTTGCTCTTAAACTTCCTCAGCAGTGAGTAAAAATGGATAGCTCAAGTTTAGTCTTACAATTTCTCAGTTCTCAAGATCAATTTCTTACTAGCAAAAATTCAGAAACTCTTGAAGAAGAGAGTCTCTTTCATCCATCTGGGAAGCTGCAAATTTTCCTGTTTAATTTATTATTTACCTAAGTGACAGTATGTTCCCAAATTCCTTCATCCTCCCCTGATCACATATTTTCTGTCTATCCTCTTGCAAGTGTTATTCATGTAAATACACAGCAAGACTGGATTACAGAACAGACAAGTCATTCAAGGATGGCAGGAATCATCTATTCAGCTAGCTAGCTATGCAAGTAATGCCCTCATAGCTCTGCCTATACAATAGAGAAAAAAAAGCTAATGCACCTGTGGCTTTCCTAAACAATTTACTTGTGCTTTAAAATGAAAGTGTTTCCATAGCAACTTTGAAGCATCCAAGGAAGGAGAAGAACAGTATTTTGCAGAAAACATGGAGTGGATTTAAACTATGTTGTATGTAAGGACCAAATGCTCAGACATCTTGGTAGGTATGAATGTGTGTCCTGAGGTTATAATGGCCTATTGCTGATCTCAGAAAATTCTGTAACAGGCCACCATGACCAGCACGGAGCAACAGGCACATAAGGGCAGCAGCATCCCAACAAGACACAGATCACAGCAGCAGAGTGATGGGGATGGAGCTGGGTCTGTGTGGGTGACCTAGTTCTGCTGAGAGGTCAGACTACCAGTCAGGTCTGCTGGGACAAGGCGGGTCCCAGATAAACCAGGAAAATCAAGTCAGTAGGTGAAGGAGGCACAGGAGTGAGCACAGGCATGCCTGCAGTGTAGCTCTGGCAAACACCAAGTGCAAAAGCCTCAGTTTAAAAGCAGCTCCCAAGCAGAGGTAGGCTGGGCATCTGCTGAGCTTCTCAAGGCCTGAAAGCTCCATTATTAGAGCTGGCCCTGAGCCCAGGCAGCCAAACCCTGCAGAGGGGAGGGAATGCCCTCAGGGCCCTGACAGTGGCCACTTATGAAAGCTAGTAAAGCATTTTGCAACTACTTAAATCTTATGAAGATCAGGGGAGAGATTGCAATGTTTTGTACCTTTGAAAGGAACGTGTCAGTTGCCTGCCCGCTGGAGATGAGCAGTACTGATGGCTCATAAATGGCATAGTGCCATCTGCTTCAGGGAGGCCATATTTGCTCCCCTGTTGTTATTTTTTTGCAACTCAAAAAATGCCATTCAGTCTGTAAGTCTGTTTTGTTCAACATGTGGGAAAGACAAATAATATGAATAATGGCAGGTGCTTCTAAATGAAACATAATGTCCTTAATAAAATCATTCTAATAAAACTATATTTATTCCTATGATGTTTACCAGACAGTGAATTACTCTCCTAAGTGGAAAAGATTGACCTTAAGTCTGTAACTACCCTGAAGGGTACTTTTGCTTCATGACAGCTCCCAAGAGCACACCATGACCCCTCAGCAGCCTACCTGCCCAAGAGTTTCTTTCTTCACAGAAACCAGTACACTGTAGGGAGGCCATTTCCGTTAGGTGGATCTGAGAACTACTAATGCATCCATCTCCCACTGGTCCCAGTTCCTAAAGAATGTGCAAGGTGTAAATCACTTCTTATTACAGAAATAGACTGTACAAATTCTCTATAGCAGAAGAAGGGTTGGATAAAATTACCTTTAATACAGTTAGAATTACTTTATTATCTGTGTCAGTTGAGAATTAATATTATTCCAGTGGAGTGTACATGTATTGATGCAGAACAGCTCACCTCTGAAACAGATTATGTATTTTATTTCTTATGGCTACTGGTTTTTTTTTTACTTTAATTCCCCTTTTTCTTAACAATTACTCTTCACTGGTCAGCCCAATGAAAACACAGTGAACACTACACAGTCTGCTCATTTAGAAGCAGCAATGAAACAGCTGGTTTAACTTTCTTTTGAGATTAACTGCATTAGTAAAGTCAGTAGTAATTTTGACTGAGTTCTATTTTTGTTTACCCCTGGAATTCAGTGTTTCTTTTGTGTGAATGGACTATTAGCCCAGATGCCAGCTACAGGAAAAGAACAAGGAACTCTCAGCCAAAAAAAACCAAAAAAACACCAAACCAAAAAAACCCCACACAAAACAAAACAACAAAACTTTTGTAAAAGTGATCTGTTTGTTCTTGTTACTGTGCTGTCTTCTTTTTAGTTACTACAATTCGGAATAGAACAGGTGCCTTTCAGTGGCACTGCCATTGCATAGAGATACAGGTCATGTGGCCTGCTGTGGCTCCTAATTCCTTTCTCTGTCTTGAGGTGTGACACTGAATACTCACATTCTTTTCCTCCATAAAAGAAAAGAATGGTAACTTTTGGAAGCACTTCTAGAATAGAGTCATTGAATCACAGAATCATTAAGTCTGGAATATTAAGTCATATACGTAAAATATTTGCAGTCAAACAGAAATAGCATGTACTTCCATACATAGTAGCACTACAGCTCTGCCACATCTAATTTTGTATTTGTTGGTGAAATTTCATGCTCATGTAATCCTTTACATATTTGATGCAGGGCCTGCTTTTGTGCTTTCTCTTCATGATCTGATCTTTTTGGAAACTTTATTCCCTCTGAACTAAAAAGAAAAAGCCATTTTTGTTAGGTTTTTTCCAAGACAAAATACAAAGCTTATAATATTGTTTCTCTCACAGGCCTTTTTTTGTTGTTGTTCTTTATTATCAATGTGATATATTTCCCACAACTTCAAACATATCTCAGAAACTTTTACAGTCTGCATTTGACCTAGCAACATGTTCTTCGCTTCTCTAACCTCCTCAGGGGACTTACACAACTACCATACATCGTAGTGGGATTTTGAATTGGACTTCTGAACTGGAAGGACAAGGTGATTAAATATTTGCCTTTCAGATGCATAAATCTAATTTAGGCATAAGCATTTTTATATTCACAGTTAAATAAAAACCTTGCCATTGACTCTACTTTTAAACACAATCTGTAAATACCTCCATATAAGACATTACCTGTAGATGATAAAAGCAGATGGAGGCACAAACACTGCTCTCATGCTGGAGAAGAATGGGATAATCTGTCACTGGGTTTGAACTGCAGTGGCACTTGGGGAACAGGGAACAGCTAGAAGGTCAGGGGTTTATGTCCTGGTTTGATTGAAAACAGAACTAATTTTGTTCAGTGATTTTACTTTTCAGCTCAGTTCTTATAACTAACTGCACTGTCTGAAGTTAGCAGCCTGTTTTCACAGACAGTGTCTGCTGCTGGCAGTGATAACACCCTGTGCTTCGAGTTACTACCAAGGGTTGGTGTGCAGACCAAGGCAACTGCTGGATCTTGTGTACCACACTGGGGGGTGAAGAAAATGAAAGGCCGCACCTGCAGGGAGGAGCAGACAGGACAGGTGACCCCAAACTGACCAATGAGGTATTCCAGCCCATATACATCATATTCAGTATAAAGCAGAGGGTTCCAAAGGGTCTATAGGGCTTTTTCCCCAGGCTTTTCTCCCCTCTTGGACTGTTTCCCCAGAATATCCAGGGAGGACTCTGTCCAGTCTGCCTTTGATCCCATGTTCCTGAATCCAGTAGTAGAATCCAGTTCTTGAACACAGCTCCCATCTGCTGCGGGGCATGGTTTGGGACCCCCAGTGCCTGGTCTACAGCAGTGGTGATGGTGATGTAATTACCATCAGGGGGGCTGGGTTCAATATTGGTTTTGTA
>JANHFX010017750.1:0-29743 GCA_027560015.1 Chloroceryle amazona | reverse complement strand
ATTACCATCAGGGGGGCTGGGTTCAATATTGGTTTTGTAGATATTTTTTGTACATATTTTATTTTATTATTAATATTATTATCATTAAAGCTGTTCTAATTTCCTTGTCTAATCACTAAGTCTCACTCCCTTATTCCTTTTCCCCTTTGGGGAGGGAGGGGACCTAACAGAGAGCATCTGTTAGGTCTAAGGGGTCACCCTGACCCTAAATCGTGACAGTTTATTATCCAGAGCTGCTGACGTTTTCTGGCATAAAGAAAAGGGAGAAATCATATAGGACAAACAAGACACCAGCTGGGACAGGGTCCAGGAACTGGGAATAAAGCAGGAAAAGTCTGGAAGAAATACATGAGAGACAGGTACATCCTCAGACATTCAGAAATCACTGTTGTATTTTGGTGTCCATAACCCAGCCTGAGCTTCCAGTAAGAGAAAACCATAATTAAGCAGCAATATAAGTTATCTATGTGTGCATGACATCTCTAAAGTTTGGGTCTTGTTTCTGCCAGTAGCTTTCTGAACTAGGAGTATCAGGACAAACACAGGGTGTCTGGGGAACAAAATAAACAGCAAAACCAACCATGGTACAAACATCTTATTTCTGCAGGAAAGGGAAAGAATATTGAGAATATTGAAATCACAGGACTAGCCAGCTAAAGTTATCATATTCAAATGATTGCCTTGATGTTCTTTGTATACTACAGAATAGTATTAGCTGCAGATATTTCTCTCTGAATTACTGTAATTGAGAATATCGGGACAATAATTTCCTATTGAATAAAACAAAAGGAGGCATTAGGATAAAATGTCCCTTGATAAAGTCCATGTACTATTAGCCCTAGATTGACTGCAAAAAAAGTATCAATTATTCAAGATGAAAAAAAACGTGCAACACTTAAGGTTTTTATGCAAAGCTAGCATGGCTCACAAAAACATGAAAAAAATAATTCCCCTGAACACTATATAGGTACATTACACACTGACTTTTCACTGTAAGAAAAGGACATCTCCATTAGCTGGCACACAGTCTATGGTCCAATAAGCCTGAAAACATGCTGAAGCAACCTCAAGGTTTCCACGCTCCATTTTATGATGAATATTTCCTACCAGAGAAGTACAAATACCTCTTTATTCCACCTGCTTTTCTGTCTGTAATGCAGGTATTGCTTCTTCTTTAGGCAGATTATAAGTGGGCTGTGTTGCCCTGAACAATAGGTTTGATGGTAAGTGTTCAGAAATGGGGATGAACAATGAAAGACCAGGGTTATTATTCAGCCCACCTGCATCTTCCTTTTGTTATCAGCTGATTGGGATGGACAGTGCATTTAAAAACAGAAATGCATTTAACTTTGAGTGTGTTGGGAAAGATGAGCTTTAAGCAAGCAAAGTGTAACCAGTGTTGCTTGCTATTGGTTAGAAGGGGTTCAATATAAGCCTATGCAGACAGCACAGGAAGTTGTTGTTTGATCATTACAAATAATTTGTCTCAGTCTGAAGAGTGTACGATGTGGACTTTCAACATGAAAATGTGTATCAGCTAATACCTTAGCTGTTTTATCTCTTTGTTAGTTGATTGTCTTTACCTGGAATATGTATTACAGTATATAGTGACAAAAAGAAACACTATGACTTTCAAAATCACACTGTTGTGTGTGTCAGACATTCCATGTAAAATGGCAGTCATACTCTTTTCTCCCTTCTAAAATGCTATTAGTTTCTACTTCTGACAGTTTGTCAGGTTTTCAGCCTTAACTGTTGGCTTTTATTCTGCTATATCTCCTCTCTTGCTCATAGAGACCTAAATAGGTATCTCCCTTCTCCAGAGAAAGCTTTCTGAATCAAGACAATAAATGTTTTTATTTAGAAAGCCACTAACCTTTAAAATTATATTTTTCTCTAAAAGACAGAGAACTAAACCCTAGAGGCGGGTAGATTCAGATTAGACATTAGGAAGAAGTTCTTCACCATGAGGGTGGTGAGACACTGGAAAAGGTTGCCCAGAGAGGTGGTGGAAGCCCCATCCCTGGAAGTTTTTAAGGCCAAGCTGGAAGGGGCTCTGAGGAACGTGATATAGTGGAAGATGTCCATGCCCATGGCAGGGGGGTTGGAACAAGATGATCTTTAAGGTTCCTTCCAACCCTTGACAATTCTATGATTCTTCCCTTATATTTACATCATCTCTTCCCAGCCTTCTTGAAGGGCTTCATAAAGACTAAAATTATCTTTGCTATTAGCCAGTCATTAATTTCTACTCTTCTTCAGTCTTACAAGCTATGAATGATTTAAGCACTCATCCTTACCTTCTTAACAGTTTTGGAACCTATTCTCGCTTTGTCCAGCTGCCAAAGATTTTTTTCTTTCCTCTGATGAAAATGTGAATGAGATCTGTATAACTGATAATTTAGAGTCAACTAAGTCCTAGAGTATGACAAATCTGTGTGCCAGGAAACATGGTGATTCTTTTGAAAACATGGTGATGAGGATTTGAAGTTCCTGCCATATAGATCTGATGCTCAATGGTCCTTTCCTGACTTCCATCTCTGGTCTCTCCTATTGGCAGCAAGAAAGCAGAAATCCTGAGGGAAGCCAGGTTTTCAAGGGTCACCAGTTGCCTTGGTCCCTTATCCTTAGACCAGCCAATTTCAGTTCTAGCTATGCTTCTGAAGCCCTTGCTGTGGTTCTGGCTTTTCCTTCTTCTTCATGGTACAAACAAAACAAAGTACAGTTTAAAAACAGAGAATATTTAAATATAGACAAACTGTTTGTCAAACTATTTTATAGAATCGTAGAATCATAGAATCATTAAGGTTGGAAAAGACCTCTAAGATCATCAAGTCCAACTGTCAACCCAATATTATCATGACCACTAAATCATGTCCTAAAGTGACACATCTACATGTTTTTTGAATACCTTCAGGGATGGTGACTCCACCACCTCACTGGGCAGTCTGTTCCAATGCCTCACCACTCTTTCAGTATACATTTTTTTCCTTATATCCAATCTAAATTTCCCCTGGTTCAATTTCAGCTCATTTCCTCACATCCTATCACTAGTTACTGGGGAGAAGAGACCAACACCCACCTCACTACAACCTCCTTTCAGGTAGTTGTAGAGAACAATAACATCTAAGCTTCCTCTTCTCCAGACTGAACAATCTCCATTACGTCAGCTGTTTCTTGTAAGACATGTTCTTCAGAACAAAAAACTATTTTAAATATTAATTTCTAACACTGAATTAATAAGCTGATAGAGCTGAAACTATTCTAGTGTCCACTAGTATAAACAGGGTATATTTGGATCAAGAGCTTAACTTGATTATTTTTGTTAATCACCATCCTTTCCCTCCCTGTAAGGGTTTCTTTAGTTATAGCCAGCAGACTCTTTCTAGGTAGATGAAAGCCATTGTTAGATGTCAAGCTAAATCTCATTTAATGTACATAGTTACCACACAAAGAACTTCTTCTTCACCACATCTTCTTATCCACTCTCAGCAACCGAAGTGAGAAAAACATTTACAAATCACTGCAGGTAAAGAGGATGAGTATGGTTGGTTTAAGCTATGGCAATGCACTTGTAGCACTTGATGAGACTTGTTCAAACATACAAGCCAAATAAATCAAGAAGGTGAATATATATTCAAGTCAACATGGAGAACAATGAAAAATCCTCCTGCTGAATCCAAATAACTGCACTACAGTAAACCCATTAACATGTCGTACAAACAAACACAACAGTTCTTACTTGTTGCATGAAGACTTTGACTCTCTGACTTGCATCTTCTGACTCTGTCAGTTGCCAGAGTCTCTACCTCTCTGATCTTAAGGCACATAAACATTATCCAAACTGAATTCACCTTTACCCTATTCTGGTATTTCATATTTGGCTGATGTGTGGGACAAAGCTGTCAGTACCCCCACCCACAATCTTGGCAGATTTTGTCTTAAATGCCTGAAATCATACATTAAGTGTGTCTTGGTTATTGACTGGTCCTAGGAAAGTCATTTCTGTGAAGCCGTTGTGCCAGGTAAGGAAACTTAAACCCTTTGTGGGACAGAAATGGATGTAAGATGAAGAAGATTCCCTGCAGTCCACTGAAAAGCTTATTTTGATCCATGACAATATTGTTTGATACCTTTCATTATGACAGAATTTAGGGTTTCCTTAATCCACTAAAGACAGTGGAAAATAAAAACAACACAGCATAGAAGAATGTACTGACATGTCCTTAGAGTGTTAGCCTGCTATCAGGTTCGGATTACTTTTTAATTGTTTTTTTTTCTTATTTTATTACTATTGTCTTTTTAAATTTTTGAACAGCGGTTTCAAACTTTTTCAAACAAAATGAAAGTTGTTACTCTTCACTGTAATTGTTGAGTGTAATGTGTTTTGAAAAAATTCAACTAATGCTCAGGGAAATAGTTGACGAAGAAGATGGAATGCAGTCTACAATTTCCAGGCTTACAGTGAGCCAAGGTGCTGCAACCCAATTTCTGATGTCTGTTGTTATGGAATATCTACCATAAGTGCAACAGCAAAAAAAGCCACCTACACTTAAAAGCAGCAAGCAATAAAATTACTTCTATATTCCTTTGTTTTCCTTGAAGATGGGAAAAAAGCATATTATCTGCAATGTGAGGAATAGTAGATTAATTCATTTTGGTCCCCATTTATCGAAGCAATGAGGGAAAATTTGAGAGTGGGCAGAAGGTCAGGAGCAATAACAGCAGGAACAGTCTCCTCCTTTGTCATGATTATGTATCCAGGTTAGAAGGAATAAAAGGGCAGGAAAGTCACCCACAAATACCTTGAGCATCTTGATAAAACTGTCTATATCTAGTGGGCTAATGCTGAAATATCCTTTCAATACCTGTTATAAGCTAAATAGTGTCAGAAGAAATAACTGTTTTTAATTTCAGAAGTATGAGCTGTCTGTATTTGGTTGCACATTTTTGATTTTTCACTCTGCAAGGAAAAAGACTTCAGGTAGGAGAAGGGACAATGAAAGAGACACATGTAGACTGCATATAGAAAGGCCATGTAATTTGAAAGGGTCAAAGATTTCCCACCATGAGGTTAGCATAAAAAATACCAACTGAACACAAGACCAAAATATACTTGTGGAACCCTCCTTTATTTATCTCCTTCAACCCATCCCACCACCACTTTCATCACACAATTTACAAATCTATTTATCACACTTATTCTCCATTTTGGCTCATTTGGGCATTTTTGCGATCAGTTGCAGCCAACATTTCAAGCCCTGATGCTGGACAGAGTGATCTTTATGCTTCAGGATAGTAATACCCAAAACTTCAAATTGATGCCTGCAGACTACTGAAAAGCAATTAGAAGGTCCAAAGACTGGTTCTTACCTAGCTTTGGACTCAGTTTCCCATTTAAGAACACAAATACTTTACAGTTGGTAGGAAAAAGGAGGAAACATATTTCCCATAACATACAGATATCCTTTTCTGTTCTTTTATTTTTGTAACACAACAAGATCTACAAATGTTGGACACAGATAACTTACTTGTTTGCTTCCCTATCTTTTTCTGTTCTGATATTTTCCTCTGACAACCACTGCTACAAAGCATAGGTCCTCCACTCCAGTTTTCAAGTGTAGGACACAATACATCAGTATACACCTATGAGAAAAAAGTCATATAGTAAGAATCATTTCTCCATAATTTTCAAGGTTAAGATACTAGAAAGAACTGAAACTGAATTCAAATGAAATACACATTTTAAATCAAGCAAAAAACTTTTGTGCAGCAATGTTTCAGTTTTCCAGTAACTCAAGACAATGTATTTTTCAGAACCTTAGTGCATTGCTGATTAAGATCTTTAAACTTTCTGTAAGCAGTGAAGGAAGTTGTAGTGTAATGTATATGCAGTGGTGGAAGTGGGCAAAGCTCTTATTTTTTAAAAGCCATTTTACCTTGTCATAGGTATCTGGATGGAATTTACTTCTTGTTTTGTTTTTCTTGCTAATTTTGAATTTTGGAGGTTTCAGCTGGATAATCTTGTTATAGAAGGATCTTCACCCAAACACTTCATGTATCTTCAATGACTTTGTTTATGAGAGTCTTGTGATTGGAATCAATATCTGGCTGCATATTTGACTGAATGTGCAGATGCAGGCATCTAATTAACTCTAGTGTTTACCAGACATTTATACAGCCAATTCTTCTTAGAAAGCTATCAAATAGTAACAGGAGTTTCACTTTGGCCCAGAGCAGCATTGCTTGGTATTTTTTAAGGCATGGCTAATCTGTGAAAAGCATCCCTCTCTGTTAAGAACAAAGATTCTCCAATTAAAGTGGCTCCCTCCTGCACACAGATCCCATGTCTGGGCAACCCAGCTGTCCTTGGACCAATCTGGCCACCTTGTCCCAGCCATACCAGGCAGGCAACAGCAGGAAAGCCTTGTCTTCAGTAAGTAAAAAAGTTGTGCTGGTGTGGAGCCAACTGTCTGGTGGAATCAGGTGACCTATGCCACACTTTGAATGTTCTTGCAACTAAACTGAGAAAGTGTGGTATGGACGATCATGTAGTGAGGTGGATTGTTAACTGATTGAAGGAAAGAGGTCAGAGAGTTGTGGTCAATGGGGTAGCATCTAGTTGGAGGCCTGTATCTAGTGAAGTCCCCCAGGGGTTGGTATGGGGACCAATACTATTCAATATATTCATCAATGGCCTAGATGAGGGAACAGAGTGCACTCTCAGCAAGTTTGCTGGGAGGAGTGGCTGAGACACCACAAGGCTGTGCTGACATTCAAAGAGACCTAGACAGGCTGAAGAGTTGGGTGGGGAGAAATCTAATGAAGTGTAAAAAGGGCAAGTGTACAGTCTTGTATCTGGGGAAAAATAACCCCATGTACCAGTACATGGGGGAAAGGGACCTGGGGGTCTTTGTGGACAGCAGGATGACCATGAGCCAGCAATGTGCCCTCTTGGTGAAGAAGGCAAATGGCATCCTGGGGTGTACTAGAAGGGGTGTGATTCATAGGTTGAGAGAGAGTCTTCTCCCTGTTTACTCTGCCCTGGTGAGACCACATCTGGAATATTGTGTTCAGTTCTGGGCCCCTGAGGTCAAGAAGGACAGGGAACTGCTCGAAAGAGTCCAGCACAGAGCCACAAAGATGATTAAGGGAATGAAGCATCTCCCTTATGATGAAAGTATGAGGGAGCTGGGTCTCTTTAGCTTGGAGAATCATAGAATCATATAATCATAGAATGTTAAGGGCTGGAAGGGACCTTGAAAGATCATCCAGTCCAACCCCCTGCCAGAGCAGGATCACCTACACTAGGTCACATAGGAATGCATCCAGGTGGGTCTTGAACATCTCCAGAGAGGGAGACTCCACAGCCCCCCTGGGCAGCCTGTTCCAGTGTCCGTCAACCTCGCTGTGAAAAAATTTCTCCTTATGTTTCTGTGAAACTTCCTATGACTCAGCTTCCACCCATTACCCCTTGTTCTATTATCAGGTATCACCGAGAAGATCCTGGCTCCATCCTCCCGGCACTCACCCTTTTATATATGTATAAACATTGATTAAAGCACCCCTCAGTCTTCACTGAGGGGTAACCTCATTAATATTTATAAATATGTAAAGGGCGAGTGTCAGGAGGATGGAGCTGGGTTCTTCTCAGTGATGTCCAGTGATAGGACAAGGGGTAGTGAGTGCAAACTGGAGCATAGGAGATCCCGAAGAAATTTAAGGAAAAACTTTTTCACAGTGAGGGTGATAGAGCAGTGGAACAGGCTGCCCAGAGGGGTTGTGGAGCCTCTTTCCCTGCAGACATTTAAAACCTACCTGGGTGTGTTCCTGTGTGACCTGCTCTAGGTGGTCCTGCTCTGGCAGGGGGGATGGACTAGATGATCTTTTGAGGTCCCTTCCAACTCTTAACATTTTGTGATTCACACAGGAGGGGTGAGTGGACAGTGTGCTCCATGGCCCTTTGGCCATTGCACTGTGCTAGAGATCATCGTGGCTGCCAGCCTGCAGGGCTGCCCAAGTGTCCTGTCACAGATGCAAAGGCATGGTGATGCAGGTGACACAGATGCTATCTTGTCTGGGTCAGAGCACTGGAGCAGCACCTTGGGGCACTGTACAACAGTATTGGAAGTCACAGAGAAGAATTTTTTCATCTCTGTGCTCCTTCTCCTTAGCCTCAGGCCATAGCTCAGAGCAAAGCTGTCAAAGCTCCAATACAACCTTTTTCGATCATAGGAAATTAGAATTATCCAAAACAATGTTTAATAGTAGAACTACTGTCTCTGACATCCTGGCAAGCAGAAAGCTGGATAACTACATTCCATCTATCTAAATTCTCCAAACAGTTCCCCTGAATAAAGCTTTTTTATTTTTCATCTTAGCTAGTTGCATAGTATGATGACATGACGCGTTTCACTGCAGAGGTGACAGAACTTTAATTGTGAACAAAGTGATTTCAATTCATATGGTTCTGCTTTTGTACAATTAGCAGAATGAATAGATACACTGTGAATTCTGTTCTCCTCCTTTGATGAAAGACCCCATATAGGATTGTTATTCAGAGTTAAATGCACAGATTATTTTTTTGAGAGATGTTAACAAACCTGAAAAATCTGGAAAGTTGCTGGCCTGTTGAGAACAACAATATTATCATGATAATGTTACAGTCACCTTCCTAGAGCTCCTCGAGTACATGTATGGCTGATATCCAAGCTAGCCATCTTCCAGGTCCTAAACCGTTAAAATTACTCGACAAAGTAAATGATCACAACAAAAGCAAACAGCTTACCACATTCACATCACCTCCTATATCACACTACATTATAACAGTATCATTAAATGAACATAATGCTGCCTCTAGTAATATCTATGTATATGCAAGGTTTTATTTTGAAATAGAAACAGCTTCAGAATAAAATGGACTCCTATTTTAAAAGATTGGCAAGTACCTTACTGCAATTAAAATCAAGTGAATCCAGAGCTGTCTCAGAAGATGTGTCATGACTGGGGTGGTCAGATCCCATGACTGAGGACATATATATTTGTCATTTTGAAAAGGAGATTAAATGAACCCAGGGAACAGCCACAATCACTGTAATCAAAGGGAACTGTGCAACTGTTCTCTTCTTCTCCCATTTCTTCCCTTAAACTAAATTGCTGAAGTAATAGTATATTTGTTAAAATGCTTGATTACTATTTTTCTGTCACCTTCACCTGGGAAGAAAATGTCTTATCTACTTTGCCAGAGCTATTGCTAAAGAGTATCTGAAGAAATATGTGAAGTCAACACGTGATAAAAAAGTGGCCTGCATTTCAGTTTCCCTTGGGCTGTGCTCCCAGTGGAATCAAGAGGCAGGTGTTGCAGGCAGGTCTGACTTCACTCCCTACATCTAGTGCAGTTTGTTCGGTAACTTGTCTGCTGCCAACTCTAAGAAAGAACAAAAACATTGTAACTTACCTTTTGCTTCCTAAGTCCCCCTCACAGTAAGGTTGACAAGCCCCTTGAGGCATTCTGGTTTAAGCTTATTTAACAGGCTACTGTTGCGTAGTGGATGCCATAGACCACATCCAAACTTGACCTACTGGAAGACCTCCTGCCTACTTGCAAGGCTGTGCACTCATCATCCTTTTTGAGGAAGGGAGACCAGCCATGCCTGGGATTCCTGCTAAGGTGGTGCCCATGGTACCATGGGATCTTGCCCATGGGACCTTGAAAGTGGTCCTGGATGCCATACAGTTAAACATGGACAGAGATCCTCCCTTCTTCCCTGATTATGCCTTGTAATATAGGAATTTAAACAAGTTTTGTTTTGATTGCAAAGTATTCTATCAGAGTTTACTTACACTGCAGTACAAAAATGCTACAACACTGTGCCAAGTATGCAATGTATGCATGATAACTCACAGGAAAAAAAACTATGTGATTTCCTTTCCTTGAGAAGAATGACACAGATCTTTGAAATTAAAAACTATGTAAAATTAGGAAGGTCTTGAATGTCAGTGAAATGAAGGACTTCCTTGCTGTTCTTGACCTTTTAGCTATCTTCATGCCATGAAACATAAAAGACTTCCTTAAAAACAAGCACCTGCAGGCTCTGTTTTGTTCGCCAAATTGATCACAAAATCAGCAGCAAAAGCAAAAGTGACTCAATGAAGTAATGGAATGCACATGGTGTTTTAGGGGAAAAAAAAAAAAAAGTTACTCTGGAATGAAAGCAAATCAATTGATCATCCAAGACATTAGGGTGTTCTTCAGAAAGCAATTGTAACTCCTTTACTAAAAGCAGTGAACCATGAACTAAGAGCAGTGAACATGGAAGAAAGGGACCATTTAAGTATCACTTGAGGAGACATTAGGACAAAAATTATGTCAATAGATAGAGCTGTCCTCTGGGTTAGCATACAGCACTCTGTGTTCATCAGTTATTAGCAGCTAATCAAGATGTGTATCACTCTAACCTAAAAAAGTTTACAATAGTTCCATCAAACCTCTCCTCTGATGTTATATCTCAGGCCACCCTCTGTGACTGAACATGATGCCCTAAAGAAACACTGTTTTAGAAAGGATCTAACACTTACACTATCACAATTGTAATTGCATTTTCCTGATCAATATATTGCCGAGACAGTAACTTTAACTCCACTGATGTTATCTACAAATCTGCCAAACTTCTGCATTTGTGCCCTGGCACAGTAAAACAAATGAGCACAAAACCAACCAAATAATATTATTTTCAGGTCACAGGCTCTTTAATGGTGATTTTTTTATAGCTTCTTGTTTCAGCAAACACCTTAGCTCATGTCCTTTGCTATAAAAGAAGCCTGGCTGAGCAATGCAGAAAATACAGGAACCAGGAAATGTTAACCTACCTCAGCAGTTAAAAATAATGCTCATTACAAAGATGAAAATCAGCAACCACTCAAGAAGCAGTTCTAGATGAGTTTGTGGAAGGCACTGCAGATATGGTCAAACTACCTTGAGTATTCAAGTTTGTTGAGTGGCTTTTTTTTGTGAAAAGAAGATAGCTCACCACCAGTCATGCACTTTAGGGTATACTAGGGTTTCACTGAGGATTTTCTTTATATTTCAGATTATATTGCTTTGGATACTTTGACTTCTTTAATGGAATATTTTCTAATATTCTAAGCCCCTTATGATCTAATTCACAGCTAATTTATGAACTTCTTAGCTCAGCATTCTTTTTTGGATTAAACATGCTTTTCCTGATGTTTCACTTCCCTTCCTTTCCTCTTCACCTTCAGTTGTCCTCCCTGAACAAGGCCCTGAAAGAATAGTACCAACTCAATCTCAGCTTTTGTTTCTGTGGGAAAAAACAAAACAAAACAAACAAGTTAAAGTCTTTAAAACTGCTCTTATTAACAGATACTGTTCTCTTCTTCATTGTTGTAGATCTTAGTTGCTTCTGTTGCAGTATTGATTTATTTTTCAATGTGTTTTTGCAGTACAGTGTACATTTTCACCTTTTCCTTGAACAAGTTAATTTATTACCATACCAAATGTCTTTTGGCATGTATTGTACTTTGCTCCTTTCAGGGCCCTTTTGGTGGTCCTCGTTTGACCTGGATTTGACTAACACATCATAGCTCTTCTCATTCTTCTCTGCAGCTGCTTAGCTTCCATTTTGCCAGACATTCTTGTTCATTCCAAAATATAAGGCTTGTAGATTGTACAAATGTATGCATTTCTTTTCTTTTAGTCCAGTACTAATAGCCATCCAATTCTTCCTGTATGTAGAATTTCTGATCATCATGCACTGTATCTTCCCCATTTGCATCAACATTGTTCATTTAGTGCCTTTCTGGTTTCAATAGGTTACTGATAGCATTACTTGACTGACAGTTAGTTAATTTTTCCTCTCTACATTGTTCATTTAGTGCCTTTCTGGTTTCAATAGGTTGCTGATAGCATTACTTTACTGAAAGTTAGTTAATTTTTACTCTCTTCCTCGATTAGGTCATTATAGAATCCTAGAATCATTAAGGTTGGAAAGGACCTTCAAGACCAAGTCCAGCCGTCTGCTAAACACTAAACCATGTCCCAGTGCCATATCTAAACATTTTTTAAACACCTTCAGGGATGGCGATTCCATCACCACCCTGGTCAGCCTGTTCCAATGCCTCACCACTCTCTCGGTATAAAAATGTTTCCCAATATCCAACATAAACCTCACAGGGTACAACTTAAGCCCATTTCTTCTCATCCTATCCCTAGTCACCTATGAGAAGAGACCAATGCCCACCTCACATCCTTTCAGGTAGTTGTAGAAAGCAAAAAGGTCTCCTCTTAGCCTCCTCTTCTCCAGAGTAAACAACCCTAGGTCACTCCTCATAAGACATTTTCTCCAGACCCTTTACCAGCTTCGTTGCCCTGGTTCTCACTCTCCACCTCAAATAATATCATATATAAAAGTGATTCTTTTGGTAAATTTAAATTTGCATGTGTAATTTTTTTTTTTTGCATAGTGAAGCTCATCTGTTCTCTCAGTATCTTCATAAATTCCTCGCAAAATTTGTAGTTCCATAGAAACAGATCAAAATGTTCTTGATTGGAGTTTGTGCAGTGAAAGCAAAGACCTGTGCTTCATGATAAATATGTGCCTCTTGTGTCCGTTGAAAAAAGTATATGGAAGCCATCCAATGAGAAGGCAAAGGAAAATCTAGGAAACTGTGGACCCTGAAAGGCTTAATCTTAAATATTGAACAGCAAGCTGAGCAATTCACTTATTAACAGGATCAGAAATTTGCATTCTAGCTACAACACATCTATTTTCAGTCATCTAGACATTATCATAAGGCATACTGGATCAATATTACAGCCCATTTCTTTTTATTTCAGCTCATCAGAGAAGAGGTCCAAGAGATTATTTTTTAAAATGACATCCTTTTATTATTTTCTCTACTTTAAACTTATTAGTTGGAGCAAATAGCAGTATTTTCTGCTGCAGCAACAGAAATCTCCTGATGAAGGCCGGAGTGATGGAGGGAGGCAGATTATTTTTTAATTTGTTGCCAGTGTTTCATTTGTATGCCTGAGGCCATGAAACTGCATCAGACTAATTGTTGTGCTGAGCAAGGATGTGACAGCAAGTTGATCAAACTAACATTCTGCTCTGTGGAAAATCTAAGATGGCACTGACTGTAAAAAGACTTCTTAGCATCAATCAGTACATTTGTGAAGGGCAATCCACACACCTAAAGCTTTCAGACGTTTTTTTTTCGTTAGTTGATTTGTTATTTTTTTTCAAATGTATTATAATTGGGAGATGAAGATGCTCAAAAAACTGTCATTGAAAAGCTTGTTCACAAAACATATAGCTTGAGAGAAATCTAAACAGCAGGAAGGATTGATCCAAAGGACAAGAACAGGATAGTGAGATTGTTTATGATCAGAACTAGCAAAATGTTTTAGGTTGGCTTGGTTTGTTTTGTTTTTCCAGTATTTTAAATCACTGAATTAATGGATTTCTGTCCCTTATAAAGTATCTGACTTACTCCTAATTTAGAATTGGAAGCATGAAATATCATCATCTTTTTGCTACCTGTGACTCCCCAACCACAGGGGGTACTTCACATGCCATCAAAGAAGAAGTAACATTTAATTTAATCTTTAGCTGTTTGAATCTCTAAGGTTACACTTTATCATAAGCTCTTATGTTTGAACTGGTTCTCTTCATTTGTCCAGTATAGTTTTGCCTCTCTCTCATTCTTGACTGTGGTATGCTCTAAAATGTCTCCTTACTTTTCAATACTTACTGCAGAGGTTGTTCAGAGTTCAGCATTGTGGAGGAAATAATTATGTTCAGTATATATTTGCATTAATGAGATTGAGCTGCTTTTTCATAGTCTTGTGTTTAGAGAAAGAAAGAAAATAAGGAAATTATCTGAACATTTATAAGGAAATTATCTGAACATTGCTAGATAATTTGCTGTTGGAGGACATACTGGGTTCTCTCTGTAAAGAATTTGCAAAAACAAATGCTGAGTAGATAGTGTGAATTTAATGTTTCCCTGATATTGCACAGGGAACTGGGACTTGCTATTCTATGCATTTTTATAAAAAAGAATTAGATGCATAGGAGATGTTTGGGGGTAGGGCTTTGAGATACCATTTGAGGTGCATTGGAAATGTACAGCTGGCTAATCTGAAACCTTAATGAATAATGCCTGGCTGTGTCACTGAGTTAATGGTGCCAGCAAACAAGTATTTGCCCATTAGCGATTTAGAGTATCCCTTCCCTAAATGTGCCATATGCCCCAATCCAGGCAAAACAAGTTAGACCTCTCAACTCTAGAATATTGCCAATTCAAAATGAGGTGGCTCAGGTATTCTGTCTTTGCAGAACAAAAGAACACAGTAAGAGAAAGAGACTGAGTTAGGGAAATTTCAAATAATTTGACAAATTGTACTTCTATGATTAATTCCGCATTCAAAATGAAAATAAGATATTGTGTGGAAACTCCTAAAAGTATAATGGGTTTACTCTTCTCTTGTAGCAAGGTGTGCAGCACTGCTAGCAAAATGAACAGAAATAGTCCTCTGAATATTTTTCTGTGCCCATGCCACATAAAAAAAATTGTGAGAGCCGTCAGTCAAGGCCAGAGCACAAGTGGAAGTTCAGGAGAATGACAGATATATAGTACATTGTGATGATACTTGTAATATCATTCTTAATCAGTTGTCTCCCAGAATTAATAACTGCACAGAGACCCCTTGTAAAAATTAGTCCCTGGGTTTTTGTGAGGAATATGTCAATGTCAAATAATGTCAAGACTTCATTTTCTACCTTGCTTTCAGTTGGATTTATTTTTTTTTTACTAGAAGAATAAACCTTTGACATTTTCCTGCATTTTTACAATCTTGTCAAATTAACATGGGTTATAGAGACTCCACAGTGTTCTGACTCAAATGTCTTGCCAGATACATAACTCCACAACAAAAACCTGTCAGTGCTGAGTACCTGGATATTTTTATCACACGTTTCATGTATGTGATGGTTCCTCTTTAAACATCACAGCATCCAAACCTCTTTGGGTGTTTTCTAACTCATCACATGGTCTGTCTTGAACAGATGTTAAGAGTCTGCTGTAGTTGCATGAAAATGCAAAGACAAAGGCCATCGTTCATACTGAAACTGAAGGTGAAAAATGCACAGAAATCCCCTGGCCTTCATGTTCAATGGTCATAAATCTTATAAAACACCTTGAGGACAGCTGGTACCATACCAGCTTGGTAGCATTTATACTGTCTAGAAAAAGACCATGAAGAAAAATGTTTCAGAGTCAGTCATGACTTACTCTGCTGTTACTTAAGTCTACCTTAAAAAAAGCAAATTTTCATAAATTTCAAGACTGACCCTACTTTTTAATCTACTGAAGTCTCTCCTATAACTCCCAGACACTAAGCAATCCTCACTGGCATTGCTTTCTTTCCTTGAACACTACAGACACTACTTTTCTCTGGAATCAAGGATGTGTCCTTTCAGAGTATTTGGAGACTTAGAAATACCAAACTAGGTTTGGTAAAAGGAAGATGAAAAGATCCCCCTTTCAGGAGTAATGAACCAGAAGTGAAAAAAAGATGATCAGAAAGCTGGAACACCTCTCCTATGAAGAGAGGCTGAAATAGTTGGGGTCATTCATTGTAGAGAATGTAAAGCTCCTTTTTAGGAGGGCCTGTTGTGACACGACAAGGGGTAATGGCTTTAAACTAAAAGAAGGTAGATATGAGGAAGACATTTTTTTTACAATGAGAGTGGTGAAAAACTGAAACAGGTTGTCCAGAGAGGCTGCAGATGCCCCATCCCTGGAAACATTCAAGCCAGGTTGGACAGGGCTCTGAGCAACCTGATCTAGTTACAGATCTCCCTGCTCACTGCAAGGGGGCTGGACTAGATGTCCTTTAAAGGTCCCTTCCAACCCAAACCGTTCTATGATTCTATGATTCTATTATAGAGCCACTGCTAAATTTCTCAAGCACCCTAAGATCTGTATCCTTTTGTGCCAGAAGTGCTGACATCTTGGCACCTTTTCAACTCCTATCACTAACCAAGGCATTCTCCACTCACATTTCCATGAGGGTCAGGTTGAGGATAATACCTCATGGGTCAAGTACAAAACAGAGAAGCAGCATCTTTCTTTTACTGCAACACTTCATGGACTGACAGAAGGACCATAACGAAGATTGGCATTCAAACCCCTTATCAGCTTCAAGGTTACTTTCACTGTTAAGAAGAGGTTGTTAATATAACTTAATGGTGCATTTATCTGAGAGTTTGGGGAGTGGGAAATTCTTCCTTCCAAATATTTCTTGCAATACAGACCATCATTAGATAAAATACTCACCTGTTACAGTCCCATGATGTTTCACATGACATAGGGTAGAGGTGAGTGATTGGCAGTCATAGACTGGTATTTGTGACATTTTCATGGGAGATGGGGCTCAGTCAGGCTTCAAGGGAAGCTAAAAAGTGCACCCCAGCCTCCCATTGCCTGTGAAAGGGGGAGGCTTCCCTTTTGTTTGAAGATAAAAGGACTGTCTGTCTCCTTATGTATACTGGGTTTGGTTTTTTGAGGTTGGTTGGTTTATTTGAAATGAGTGGGATCTGGCATATGGATGCTCTGAATAGGGTGTGTACATCTGAGGATAGATAGGACCAATATCTACCCCTGCTCCCCAAGGTAGCAGCTTGTTGATTTAGTGTCCCTCTCCTCAGTCTTTCTGGTCTCAATTGCTTTGGAAGGGAGAGGGTGGTGAACCAGGACAGCATGTTTCACTGAAGGATTCAAGGGCCCTCCCAGTCACATATATGGTGAGGTTGAAGCACTCTCACCATCTCATTGATGTAGGTCAGAAGGCTGTTTAGCATCCCATCCCCAGGGAACAAAAGGTCACCTGTGGTTTCTGAAAGCATCAAGCTTTGGTGCTCTTGTGGGCCTAGGCACAGATATCCTGCATCTGCCCACTCACAAAAAACAGGACCCTGAGGTAGGAGGGATAAAACAGGGTAATTGAACATGCAGTGTGACATTTTATTTCACCCACATCTGTGTCTATGAACAACTGTATGAAAGTGATGGTGACATTGGTTTCAAAAGGATTATCAATGTGATTATACTGACTAGAGAATTAATTAATCACTGACATTTGTCAAAAAAAATGTCATTGAAATTCTATTTCTTCATTATTATCATAATGAAGAGATTGTGTTTGCCCTCTCTGCAAATCAATCATCTGGAATGCACTCCAGTATCAAGGAACTAAACCTAAAACTAGAAGGTATATGATTTTTAAAACAGGTTATTTCACTTTTTTGACAGGTGTCACACACTATTTTTCAACACTTGGGTATTTATTTGTATCTATCTGATGATAACAGGTAAAAGCCAAAAGATCAGAGATGGCAAAGCAAAATGGCTTACCTACATTAAGGGAGCAAGAAATATATAGGGTAAAACTAGTAATTTCTTCCATTAGTTTTTATCTGTAGATCTCAAAGTGTTTTATTACAGAGATTAGTATCATTATTCCTGTTTATGAGTGGCAAAAATGGCAAGAAAAATGAAATTATATGCACTGAGATCAGTAACAAAGTCAAAATCTGAAGTTAGAGCTCCTGAGTCCACTGCTTTATTGTCCTCATAAATTATAGATTATTAAAGTGGTGTTGACTTTAATGCCATGTTCAAAATTAAGAGATGAATTTGGCCCTCATTCCCTGCTGAAGCAAAAGGTGTTGACTTAATCACAGCGTAGAGTAACATAAGTATAGAAACTAGTATCTCATGTTCTTGCTGCTGGTCTGCTGGCAAAGCTAAATACCTGCAGTCCAAACCAAGGCAGAATCAGCAAGGGAATTTGCTTGCTGTCTGGATGCAGACACAGTTACCATCCATTGCTCCCTCTCTACTTGAATCATAACAAAGAAACATAGAAATGTCTGAAATGGAAAGGACATCTAGAGATCATCCAGCCCAACCCTGCAGCTAAGAGCAGGCACATCCTCAACTAGAGCAGGTTGCTCAGAGCTCTGTCAAGCCCCACCTGGAATGTCTCCAGGGATGGGGCCTTAACCACCTCCCTGGGCAACCTGTTCCAGTGCTCCACCACTCTCGTGGTAAAGAGCTTCCTCCTTATTTCTAATCTAAATCCACTCCTTTCTAATTTACAACCATTGCTCCTCATCCTTTCACTATAGACCTTTGTAAACAGGCCCTCTCCAGTCTTTATATAAGCTCCCTTCAGGTAATGGAAGGTGGCTATTTGGTCTCCCTGGAGCTTTCTCTTCTCCAGGCTGAACAATCCCAGCTCCCTCAGCCTGTCCTCACAGGAGATGTGCTCCAGCCCCCTGATCATCTTCGTGACCCTCCTCTGGACCACCTGTACTTAAGGCATAACCAGTCAGAAAGTTCTGCAACTCAAGGTCAGGAGTTGCTTCATCTGCTGAATGGCAAGCAGCCCAGTTGAGACTGTTGAACATGCAATTGAAACTATTTTCTGAATATCAAGGTTTTGGCAGGACCTTATAATTTTTCACAAAGCAGTAGGATATGATTTATGTGACATTTTTCTTGTCCCCCAGATGTATGGAAAATCAGTGAAAACTTAAACAGAAAATAAAAGCTGGAGATCCTCTACTAGGGGTCTTGGGCTAAATGTGATCAGTTGTGTTAGTTACAGGGCTGATGCCTCTTTTTTCAATCTACAGTCACTGCAATGGCAGTAAAGATTTATAGTTTATATATGTTATTGCTTCAGCTATAGCAGTTGAGTTGTAATTCACATGGCAGATGGGCTGATGAACCTCAGCTTACCAATAAAGGATGATAGAATAAACTCAATTTTAGACCTGTATCTATTTTGGCTTAATAATTTGGCATTTATAACTTGTGATTTAGCATGACTAAAAGGAGAAATTCCCAGATTTCTTTTAGAGTATAGAGAAACCAGCATCTAGTACTGTCAGGGTCTGCAGGATTCAGATTTAAGCTTTGACATATATACATATACATGTGTGGGTGTAGGTATGTATTCTGTGCAAGACATGCAATATTCAGAAATAAAAAAAAACACTGCTACACCATTAAGAGGCTGTTTTTTTATTTCTTCCTGAGACATACACAGCTTTGAATTTTATTTTACATATAGATATATATATATTTTCTTATAAGGCTATTGCAAAGTTTTCTGGAGCTCTTAGGATATAGAAAAAATGCACATGGCCTGCTGGATGAATCTGAAGAAAATTCATGTATTTACTCCTGCTTTTCCCATTTAAAAATGGGGGAAATATCATCATGTTTGCAAAGTGTGTGTGTGTGTGTACATCTGCTAGGGTAGAAATCACTTGTATCACTGGGATAACCACATTACTAACCTGTAGCTTTACCAGGTCTGGGTAACAGCCATTCCTGTCTCACACTGGCAGAAGCATCTCTCATGGTGCTAATGGCACTGCACACGTATTCGCATGCCTGCACAAGAAGGCATTACTACAGTTGCATGGCTAAGCAGAAAAAGCTGGTATAGATCCTGTATGATGGCCATACAAGCATTCAGGCAGAAAGAGAGCCCAGGCAGCAATCTTGGGGATTTCAAGCTCCATTTCAGCACCTCCTGGTAGTAGAGATCTTCAGGTAGCTTCAGTGAATGTCAGAGCTGGCTCTCTCTGAAAAGGGATCACAGACACTGCAGCACCCCTGGCTGAGCACCCCTGGAGCAGGTCCATGCCCAGCAATACCACAAGTGTGGGTAGCAGCTATGGCAGCTGGTGAGGCGTGTCTCAGAGCAAGACTCACAGTTCAGGGCAGACTGGAAAATTATGACTGTCAGTGGGATGTTTGCTATTTCACAGTGATGAGCACATCATACTTACCAGCCTTCATGTCCTTGTGTAGCCTCGCTGCCAATTCCCAGTCGTGCTCATTCTGGTTTTTTGCATGATACCTGATGCAAATTTTCACCTCCCCTATGATCTTTTCACCCTTCCTCTCCTCTGAGCACAGGCAGGGCTTAACCCTTGACTGAGTGTCCCAAGTTGCTTTACTATTTGATTTCTTCACTTTCAGGAAAAGAATAGGTAATTGTAGTCCAGTGTCCTGGTTTGGGTGAGAACAGAGCTGGTTTTGTTCAGTTATTTTACGTTTCAGCTCAGTTCTTCTAACTAACAGCACTGTCTGAAGTTAGCAGCCTGTTTTCACAGGCAGTGTCTGCTGCTGGCAGTGATAACAGCCCATGTTTAGAGTTACTACTAAGGGTTGGTGTGCAGACCAAGGCAACTGCTGGATCTTGTGTACCACACTGGCGGGTGAAGAAAATGAAAGGCCGCACCTGCAGGGAGGAGTAGACAGGACAGGCAACCCCAACCTGACCAGTGAGGTATTCCAGCCCATATACATCATATTCAGTACAAAGCACAGCAGGGATCTGGAGGGTGTATAGGTTTTGTTTGGCTTGCTAGTTTTGTTTTGGTTTGCTTGCTTGCTTGCTAGTTTTATTTGCTTTCTAGCTTGCTTGCTTTCTTGCTCACCTTCTCTCTGGGGGCTCCCGGTCTCTTCACCCCTCCTTGACCACTTTGCCAGCCTCGTTCAGCTTGGCCCAGGTCCTCTTTCAGTTCTTTAGTCAGAGCATCCAAGGAGGGCTCTCTCTGTTCTGCCTTCAATCCCAATCTGTGTGTTCCTGAATCTGGTACCAGAATCCAGCTCCTGAACACAGCTCCCATCTGCTGCAGGGCCCAGGCTGCCCTGGTGCCTGCTCCACAGCACCAGTGGTGACAGTGATGTGATTACCAGCAGCGGGTTGGGTTCCATATTGGTTTTGTATAGATTTGTACATATTCCATTTTTATTATTATTATCATTCAGGTTGTTGTAGTTTCCTTTTCTACTGGCTGAGTCTTTCTCCTTTCTCCTACCCTTTGGGGAGGGAGGGGGGTTAACAGAAAGCATCTGTTATAGGTCTAAGGAGCTGCCCTGACCCTAAACCCTTACATAATTTTGGGAAACTAACGCCAGCTGAAGATTCCCTGCTCCACGGGACTGCCGTTCGGAGATGTACGGTGCTCCTTCCCAAAGCTATTTGCAGGTTACTTCTTTGCCCACCCAGCAGGAACGTGTTGCCTTGGGTTTGGCAGCCCAGACCTCCCAATGGAAGCTCAATCACACTGCACAGGCAAGGGGAAGATGCCAGGCTTGGGCACCAAGGGGTGAGCAATCTAAAAGTATTTTTAACCTGTAAACTCTGTCATAAAAGGGATGTCTACTAAGTCTGGCCCACAACCTACCCTGCTTTAGATGCCTGCTGTGCAATTTGGGCTGGGGTGCCAACACCACCACAGATGACTGGTTTTGACCTTTTTTTAGGGAGAACTCAAGTTTCATCTTCCCTGCCTAAAGCTGTTCCACTCCAGATAATAAATAGCAATAAAGGCTGAGAGATAATACTTTTATTTCTTTTTATTTTAGTTTATTTTTCTGTTCAGCCCAGGGCGGGAGGGGGCATTGATATCCCAAGTTGGCTGCGCGTGACAGGAGGCCTGAAGGCTGTCCCTCCACCCCATCCTGTGCCACATCCTAATGCCAGACCTCCAGATTTTAATGCAAGACTTAAATTTGATGGAAAATGGGATTTTTTTTTTTTGGCTGTTGCTACAAAGCCTGGGTACTGTGGGCTTTCCTGGATTAAACATCTATTCAGCAATTGCCTGCAATGTAAAGGGCGCTGATGTGAGGATTTAGACAATCCTTCCCAGTGCTTTATTCCCGGCACTCTGCTGTGCACTGACTGATGTGGTAAATCCAGTGCTTACCATACAATGTACAGAAAAGCTACTCCATGAGAGACTGGTTTAACCTTCCTATAGATTTTATTTTTATTCCAGATACCTTAGGCACCTTGGTACATGATATATCAGCAAGATACACAAAAAGCAGGAGCGTCTAAACTGCTGTTAACCCGCAGCAGTATTCCAGAAGGAGTTTTCTAGTAATGCCTCCGGTTTCTTACGGGGTCAGGAGCCCCTTCTGCCCGAGGGCTCCACTGCCGTTCGCCGGGCACAAGATGGCGCCCGAGACCACGCTGGGCACACGGCCGAGCCTTAGCCTGTCTCACAACCTCGCCCCTCTCCGCTCCCCCACCCCGCGGCTCGAAGCGCCTCGCAAATGGCTGCCTTGGGGTCTCCTTCGGTATAAACCGTAACGTGAAAAAGAGGGGGAGCTGTGGCAACGCCCCAGCCGCCCGGCGCAGGTGGGACGTGGCTCAGCGGGGGCGGCAGAGGGCAGCCCTGCCCTGTGCAGGCTTCGGCTCCGGCGGCCGGGTTCAGCCTCTCCCGCCCCGCCGCTGTGGCTGGAACTGCCGCGGCGAGTTATGCTCCCAACGGCTGGTAGACGCCAGAAGTCCCCGCGTTTTCAAACGCAAGAGGGGAAAATGGGTTTGAAATGTGCCGTCCTTTTCCCGCCGCCGCTCATTCCTTGGGCGGCTCCTCCTGCGGAGGGCAGGTGAACTCCCTCAGAGGCACCTTCCACACGGTGCCCACCCGGTCAGCTAAATAAGGAGTTTATTCACAATAACAAGTCACTTGCTCTCCCGCATCGCAGCCGCTCCTCCTCTCCCCCCGTTCCCCAGCAGCACCTTCACGGCCCAGCACACAGCTCCCTGGTGTTCCCAGGCACGGGTTTTCCCCGGCAGCCACCTAGGCCTCCTCCAGCTTCCAGCAGACCCAGGGGCTGAGCACCCTGTGCACCATGGAAGAGAAATGCCCTTTAAGGCAAAACCAGGACAACGGCCGTACGTGCATTCTCGGGAAAGCTACAGGTTTTGAACCTGGTTCTTTCACCAATTCTGTACCTGTCTTCTACTTTAATTGCTCAACACTCCCATCCTATTGCTTCACATTTCTCACTTAACACCATTCAAAGCTAATGCCCATCTACTTGCTTCCTTTCTTCATTGCTCACCTCTTGCTTCTCTCGCTTATACTTTCTTATGGCCAGCATAGAATGATAGAATCGTACGTAACATCAGAATGGTTTGGTTCGGAAGGAGCCTTTCAAGGTCATCTAGTCTAAACCCCCCTGAAGGCAGCAGGGACATCTTCATCTAGATCAGGCTGCTCAGGGCCCTGTCCAACCTAATCTGGAATGTTTCTAAGGATGAGGCATCTACCACCTCTCTGGGCAACCTGGGTCAGTGCCTCACCACCCTCATTGTAAAGAAACCCTTCTCTCTAATCTAAATCTCCCGTCTTTTAGCTTAAACCCATCACCCCTTGATCTGTTGCAACAGGCCCCGCTAAAAAGACTCTCCCTGTCTTTCTTATAAGCCCCCTTAAAGTACTGAAAGGCCACAGTAAAGTTTCCCCAGAGCCTTCTCTTCTCCAGGGTGTACAATTCCAACTCTTTCTTCAACAGGAGAAATATTCCAGCCCTGTTAACAGTTTGATAGCCCTCCTCTAGACCCACTCCAATGTGTTCGTATCCTTCTTGTGCTGAGGACTCCAGAGCTGGACACAGTACTCTGGGTGGGGATCTCATCAGAGCTGAGCAGAGAGGCAGGATCACCTGCCTTGACCCATTAATATCAACTGTTAGTGTTTTAAGCACCCAAAATAAGAAACTATGTTAATTACCTCCATATTCAGTAAAATGAGATGGTAGATGGACAGCTCAACGCTATTCCTACCAGCAAGTACTGGGTGGAGAGCTTAGATCTCATTCAAGAGCCTTGAGCCAGTCACTGAATGCTCTTGAGCTCTGAGAGAGGGAAAGCTGCTCTAGAAGGAAAAAATATCATGTGATTATGAAGCAGACATAGTGTTGCAATATAAGAAAGTGCTGAAATAGGTTTCTTTCAGGCGTGTTATTTCAGATAGCCTTTGAACTCTTGACTTTGAATCTTTTTTTGTTGTGTTTTGTGGTTTTTTTTTTTTTAAGCCAGACTGTTATGAATGGAAACTTCTAGGTAAATTTATAAAGGATGAAATGAAATGCTGACATGTAAAAAGGGATATATTTAAGGGTAGTGAAGACAAAGGTCAATGAGATGGACTTACAGGCAGGAAAGTTGTGCTGTGTTTCATCTCTGTGTCCCTTCTTTTAGCAGAAGAGCTGAGCCAGTCCTGGTGCAAGTGAATCAGCTCCTGCACCCTCCACTGGCTCTGGACTCTGGATGTTCTGAGCTCTGGCTGCTGTGCTGATCAGCCACTCAAGAGAGTTCCAAAGGTCTGGAGGAGGATGCTGTTAGAAGCTTTGTTTAACTATTATAAGATTAGTTAAGGAGTTTGTGTTTATTGCTGCAACAATGAGGGGGAAACCGTGCACATGGCTCTATAGAATTAAAGGAATACTGGATGTTATCTGTAGGAATACTGGATGTAGCTATAGGAATAGTAGATGTATCCATAGGAATAATGGATGTATCCATAGGAATAGTGGATGTATCTATAGCTATAGTAGGTTTATCTACACTTCCCCACTGTCACTTGTTGCAGTACAGTCCAGAAAGTGCATTCCATGATTATCCAGACAGACCACACGCCTGTTCTTCTCCTGTCTATCCTCTTATCTTCCCATAGTAGACCCCGGGTTTGGCACATGAACCCACACTCAGCCAGTGGGATGTGTTTGTTAAGTTTCCTGGTTTCGATCTGCCCATTGTGACCATCTCATGTGATTTTTTTTTTTGCATAATCCAGGATTTGGAACTTCTCTGAACTACTTCCTGCATCATGTCTGCTAGCTGTGGTTGTTAGCAAAGTTTACAACTTGCAAGGATGAAAATGCAGTTTGAAAGTCACTCACAACTAATACACATTTCATTTTTAGTATAAATTTTTTAATATAAATTTCTCTAGGCTTAACTTTCATGACTGAGGTTTTCTACACCAGACTGAAAAGTTTTATTTCTGTTTCTCTGGGACCGTGTCCAAATATCCAGGACGACCAAAGTTTTTCCCACATTTATCTTGGTACTTGTCCCTATTTGAAGCTATCAATGAGCTCTCTCAACCCCACCATGCTTCACATTGCTCTAGAATTTTGTATTCCTGTATGTTTACATATTTTGACTGATGAAGATTCACAAATGACTCAATGCTTGGTCACAAACCAATCCATAATGCAGGAATATAGTTGCACTCTTGAAAGAATCACGTTAGGTGTGCAATTCTATCTAGGTCACCCAGCATGAAGTTTCATTTTGAAAGCAATTCCACTTGGTCTATATCAGACATTTTTTTTTCATCAACAACAGGCCCATAAATTGATAACCTAATGAAATTATTTATCGAGATTGTGGAATTTAGACATTTCCCAGGGGAGCAAACAGTTGCTCCACGTGAGAGATCCTTGAGTTAGAGAGGCACACCCCAAGGAGTGTGGCTCCAGCTGCATCTGAGGGGCAGCTTCTGGCTCCAGCAGGCTGGGACTCTGTCCCGTCAGTCCATAGCTGACTGAACCAGAGCAGAACTGTGGCAATAACCAAATGCAGGTGGTTCCTGAGCTGAATTATTGCTTTGTATCTGTTTTCCAAATTCAGGAGTTATTTTCTAAAATGTGGAATTCAGTCAAATAAAACTGATTTTACTTTTTGTCTAAATCTCAGCTGGTATTGAGAGTGATTTCAGGGCACTGCAGTGAATGGAGCGCTTCAGTGTGGACGAGCAGGATGAAGGTACGCTGGGCTGCTCCAAAAGTTTCTTAAATCCTGCCCTGTGGGCTGCAAAGTTGTCTTTTGCTATGCTGCATGGATTTAGCTTGAGGTGATTATACCGAATTCCAGATAGTTGCACCCACTGTTCTGCAGACTCCACGGCATATACTAGGGCTACAGAAAAAGAATGCAACATTTAGAGGTCACCTGTACTTTTAATACTGTGACATTTGTGTCAATGCTGATAAAATTAATTCCCTACTTTTGTTATAATACAGAATCCTTGGACCTTAATAGGGAGCGTGTTTCTCCTCCACTAATTTGCTCTGAACACCAATTCTGCTCAAGTCTTGTAGAATCAGTTACAGTAAGTCTGACTCAAGTCTTCTCCTTAAATCTATGTGCTATTTTCCTGTTTATGCACATAAGCATTATTTTAACTCAGTGTATTTGTTTTATTCATGTGCCCTCTGAATCTCTCTGAGTCATTTTACCCCTGAAATAGTTGCTTCTTTATAAGGCTGTATTTCTTTCTTCTTCAGTATATGACCTTACATGTGGTGATGCTGAAAGTGTGAATCTGGAAAGCTGATTTCTCGTATTGATTTTACAATAACTAGACAGCTATTGTAAGTGACAGCCAGTATCAGACATTTCCGTTACATTTTAGAGCCTTTAAAAGAGTTTGTCTACTCTCAAACACAAAGGAAAGCAAAGGCAATTATTAAAATAGTTGAAGGCCTAATGGTCCCAAGTTAAAATAACTCCAGCCAATATAACTGGGATCCAGGAAGGTGTCTGGCTTCAGCACAGTCTAGTTCTCTGAGGAGAGCCTCTGGCTTGAGTCCCCCAGATGGTAGATAGAGTAACATTAGACAACAGATCCCCCCCCAAATGCTTTTAAGATGCAGAGAAGACCCTGGAGATATTTACTAGTATTTGCTTCCTTCTCCCAACCATTGCAGACCAGCTGTCCACTCAGCTTAAACCAATCCGAATAAATGTCTAATAGTTCATAATGAGGTATTAGTGGGTATTTACTTTCCAGGACTCTGCTAATCTCATGTCACACCAATTTGTAACCTTAGAGAGAGTCTACAAGAATGAAATGCATGATCACAGACCACTTCGTTTTCACCAATTAGCAAGAGACACCAGAATTAGACCTTAACGTGACTTATTAGGCTCTAATGTTAGCCTGTCTTGGCATTATTTTGGTTGAGCATTTACAGTGGCAGGAGGCCCACTGAACATGCTCCTGAGCTTTGCCGGAAGTACACTGCACTCGTAGAAGGGACACGGCCCGGCTCCTGCCTGCAATACCTTGCACCTTGCCTATCATCTGCTCTGCAGTTCCAGCAAAACCCTTCCCTTGGCATTTATACAGCACAAGGCTGGGTTTCTACCTCTGCTTTGTACCCGGGGCCATTCTGTGACCGCTTGCTTCTGCAGCTGCATAACTGGGCGTCTTCTCCATAATCTCTTTTATTTAAACTGGGATTTCTAAAGAGCTGCCCATCAATAGAGTAAACCTACTGATTTTCTGTGACTCACCGACAACACGGAGATAGTTTATTTCTATTAGGGGGTCAGCAAATCTCTTAGACAGCTAGAGAACACGTGAGATAATTTTAGTTAAGGACATTCTACTGCCCTGTTTGACATTAGATTCTTCTGCAGCACTCAGCCCTGAAGCAACATCATCCCACCTGACACAATAGCTACTAAAACCTGTTTTTTCTGAACAAGGATTTTATTGGTTTCTTTTTTTTTTTTCACCAAGGACTTAATGAAATCTGAGTGGGTCTGATCGCCTCATTCTCTGAATGTCTGAGGACATGTGAAGCAGTGGGGAGAGTTAGCCAAAAGCAGTTTTGCAGCTTTTCTGTCCTATATTCAAAGGCTGAAGGTTATGACAGTCCTACACTCACCCTGGATGGCCTTTGGAAGCAAGGATTACTTATTAGACAGCAATGTCTTGCCACTGCATTTTCATCTTTGAATCAGGCCTTGCACAGAGAAGGCAGATGTGCCTACTTACTGCTGAGGTGGCCTAAAGAGTTTAGTGTAAATGAGAACGAGTCCCTGGGTGTTCAAGAGAGGGATCTTCAGAGACATCTTTCATCGCACAGGCTTTTTACAGGGGAGTACAACCTCTGTTAAAACCTTCAAACCCTGCTGGTAGCATAAAAGAATCTCCAAACTGGTCTTTTGTGCAGCAACCTAAAATACACACCAGCTCAGTCTATTTCACGCTGTTCTCTCTGTTCCAGCCATAGCAAAGCAATTGTCTAGATCATCCTGATGATATCAACTGGCTGGTGACATGAACACAACTCTCATTAGGGATCCACAGGCCAGTATAGGGCTTAAGATGCCACCGAAAACATTTTCGGCTGTAGCTTGTCACCCCACAAGGTGTCAAGAATGTAACATTTTCTGCTGTTGATTTATCTTGCTCCCAACACAGAGAGGTGGGATCTCACCATCATAACATCTCGTGTGATGACTTTGGCAATCTGTCTAAGCAGCAGAAGGGCTGTAAACATTTTAGCAGACCCTCAGCATGGTGCAAAGTGTTAAAGAATATATTTTTCTTAAGACTAGGTACCTGTCTTAGCTAAGTACGTTGACAAATCCTCGCAGAACTGAGACATCAGTGTGGGTATGATTGCTTAAATTATGAAGGATACTAAAGTGGCTGTCTCATGAGGGCCAGGTTGCAGTGCTGGCTGGAAGAAGGTGCAAGGCATGAGTGTCCTTGGGAAGTCCAGCTCCAGCAGTGGCACTGAATCACTTTCAGGAGTTTTATGTCACACAGAGTTCACGAGGCTCATTCTGTGCAACAAGCCCCAGCAAGCATAGAGAGGAAGGAGCTCTCCCAGTGTACACACTGCACCAGAAGGATCAGCAGAGGCTCCAGGGCTTCTGCAAACAGAATCTCTATGAGCAGATTGACAATGTTACTGCGCTGAAGAAACAATTCTCAAACCGGAGTCAGGGATGATACCCATGCACAGTATCAACCCCGTGTGTGCCGTGGATGACAGTGCCAATCACAAAGGGTATTCCTCATTCCTTATCGAGGGTCTGACTGACTGCAGTTAGTGGATTCTGGGACATCCACGTGAGATGCAGCAGTAAGGTGCAAACTTGGGAGACATCAGATAATGTGCCATAATGCAAGAGCCTGAAAGAAATGCAAATGACAGTCAAAAACTAATTAAAAAATATTAGGAAAATATTCAGAATTGTTTCATGTATGGCTGGACCAGGTAGGAAACCGGTGAGGTTTTGCTCCTAAATCACAGTAAGTCTCTTCCACTTAATCCCTGAGTTTTGTTAGGAGAGCTAAAGAGAGATTCACAACTCTGGAATCCATCCACACAGTACAGTAGGTCTGGAAAAGCCGACACTGTGGCTTCTTTCACTGAGCCAGTCTTTCTGAGAGACACTCAAGAGCCCAGATGACTACCCAGCACTTTCAGTGAATTTCAAAGAACTGTAAGGAGGAAAACATTCCCTCTCTAGCAGAAAATAAGATAAATGTATTGGATGAAACAGTTTTAAGCTCTTTTCCTCCTTTCTTTATCCTGTTTCCAAATGCTGCCAGCTGTGGAGGCAAAATGCTGCTTCCAGCCAGCAACAGCACATGCCAATCTCTGTCAGCATCCATACAGATGCTTTGTGATGTTGGAGAAAGGGATCTGTGCTTGGCCAACACCAGGCTTGAAAATCTTCAGAGGGGAAAGCTTTTAGAGAAGGTGTTCTGCGGTCAACAGTGATCCTGTGGTTTTATTCAGTAAAATATTTCACATTTGGAGCCCTCTTCTTTTGCTAATCGTGATACTCTACCCGGGACACCAACGCGGTCGGACGGGGCGGGAGCCGCCGGGGAGGCTCAGGCGAGGAGCGGTACCGCAGACACCAGAGCCCTGGCGGTGACAGCCCCGTCCCTTCCCCCCTCAACCTCGCGCCGTGTGCCCCGGCCTGGGGGGCGACCCTGGCCAGGGGTCCCCGGCTCCCCTTCCCCGGCGGCGAGGGGCGGGGGTGCTGGCGAGCGCCCTCCCCCGGCGGGGC
>JANHFX010017749.1:0-14180 GCA_027560015.1 Chloroceryle amazona | reverse complement strand
AGAATAATAAGCGCTGCCTGGCGATGGAGGAAGAGCAGTTTCTCTTAACTAAAAAGATGACAAAATATACTTTCTTTTCCTCCCCCTAAGCCTCTGGAGGGCCGGCCTGAAAGGCAGTTCTTTGTCAAATGGCAGGGCATGTCCTACTGGCACTGCTCTTGGGTGTCAGAGTTGCAGGTGAGTGGAGGACTCTAACCATGTCAAAAGGTGGATATCTGGGGGAAGATCATTGGGATAGCTGAGGGGAAAACACCTACTAAATGCTTCTGTCCTGACTCCAGCTGGAGCTGCACTGCCAGGTCATGTTTCGTAACTACCAACGCAAAAATGATATGGATGAGCCGCCCTCAGGGGACTTTGGAGGGGAAGAGGAGAAAAGCCGAAAGAGAAAAAACAAAGACCCCAAATATGCTGAGATGGAGGAACGATTCTATCGATACGGGATCAAGCCTGAGTGGATGATGATCCATAGGATCCTTAATCATAGGTAGGGGAGGTAGCAAAGAGGATTTTCAACAGACTTTAAGCAGGGCTAAGGGAGAGTTGATGAGTGAACAGCAACATGGCTATGGGGAAACAGTGGGAGTTCTTGTATTGGCGTGACAGACATTGCTACTCTGTTTTTGGTGCTTTGTTAAAGGACTCTTTTTTTTTTTTTTCTCGCCTGCTTGAGAGGATTGGGTGAATACTGTAATTTTGCTGTGCTTAGGACTTACTGGTTTCTTCACAGTGTGGATAAGAAAGGGAATGTCCACTATTTGATTAAATGGAGAGACCTACCCTATGACCAGGCATCTTGGGAAAGTGAAGATGTGGATATCCAAGATTATGACCTTTACAAGCAGGCTTACTGGAATCATAGGTATGAGAATTAGAGGCTATGTTCCTTTCTCTTCCCTCAGGAGAAAATACAGGAGTATGTTCACCCCATCACTGGCTGGATTAATATATGGAGATAGTCAAGAAGTGTTTTCTTGTTGCTGACTCCTCCTTCCTTTGGGCAGGGACTTTGTGCCCCTCCACGAGTTCATGAAGGTTCCAGCCTTGTTTTGTTGAGCCTAGTTGAGTTGGGTGATTGACCTCCTATTCTTTGTGGTATTTTTCCTTTGGTGTGTTACAAAAGCTGTTAAACTTGCCCATTCTTGTGGCTGTCTCTGCATAGGGAGCTGATGAGAGGTGAAGAGGGCAGGCCTGGTAAGAAGTTAAAGAAAGTGAAGATGAGGAAACTGGAAAGGCCCCCTGAGACTCCCACAGTAGATGTAAGTTACTGTTTATTGCTTAGGACCCATCTGATATAGCTGCTTATTTTGGAGAGTAAGAAAAGTAAATACAAAACTGAAGAGTTTTGGTTTAGAGTTTCTTCCTGGCCCAAAGAACAAAGGGGTTATAGAGTTTTGAGACAAAGGCCCACCTTGTCCATGGGGTGAGACACTGGCTCTCGATCAAAGGGTTTTACAAAAGCAGGTTAAAAAAAAAGCTTTTGATAGATACCTTTGGAAACTTGGGAATTTTGTCCAGTGCTAGCCTGGTTGTCATCTGTGAAATCTCATTTGCACTAGGAATTATATGGATGACTGGGAAAGGAGTCTTGGTAGCTGTCTAATGTAAAGGATCTCAAGTCTTCCTTCTTTCCACTGTAGCCAACAGTGAAATATGACCGGCAACCGGAGTACCTCGATGTAACAGGGGGGACCTTGCATCCCTACCAGCTGGAAGGATTGAACTGGCTGCGCTTCTCTTGGGCCCAGGGCACAGATACCATCTTGGCTGATGAAATGGGGCTGGGAAAGACTGTGCAAACAGCTGTGTTCCTATATTCCTTATACAAAGAGGTGAGAGCTGGGAGGTCACTACCCAAGGAGATTCTGCCAGTGATAGTGGTTGCATTCATCTAATGCTCTTACTGACTCTTCATAGGGCCACTCAAAGGGTCCCTTCTTGGTGAGTGCTCCACTGTCCACAATCATCAACTGGGAACGTGAATTTGAGATGTGGGCTCCAGATATGTATGTAGTGACCTACGTTGGGGACAAAGACAGTCGGGCTATCATCCGTGAGAATGAGTTCACTTTTGAGGATAATGCCATACGTGGAGGCAAAAAAGCATCCAGAATGAAGGTACAGAACTCTGCTATAGTGCAAGCCTGAACTGAAAGAAGAGAGGTACACTAAATGCACTTTCAGCAGCTGTGATCCAGATACTCTAATGTCTCTGGAGCTGGTTATATTTGTGGTTTCCAAAGGGAAATAATGGTAAATTGATGACAAGGGGGTATTTAGACTCCTGCTCTACAGACTGTTTAAACACTCCTACTAATCTGAATTGATTCAGTATTGGAAGAGAGAGTTGACTAAGGTAATACTGACCATAGACAAGTCCCTCTATCTCTCTTACATAGTCTGAGAAACTGCATTCTATGTCCAGGCAGAAAGGAAGAGCCTGATCTGGGTGGCTAGTTTTACTAAAAACTTTAGCCTTCATGCTGAAAGCAAGGTGGGAGCTAAACTTTGGTAAGTGGCATAGATAGGTAGGATTCCTTTTACTTTCCTTGAAATTGAACAGCATTAAGTACTAACAGTAACTTAAATTTCTGTGATAAACTACTTACCTTTTTAAGTGGTAGTCTTTGAGCTACTCTTCTCCAAATGTCAGTTCCCTAACAGGGTCTCTATTTGCTGCTTATTTATTAAACTTCTCTGTTAGAATATTTGGCAACTGTCCAGAAGTATCAGATACTGACAGGGTTGGGAGAATGAGGTGTATTAAGAGAGTAATGGGGGATAAAAGGCTGGAGTGGTTTGGGTAATGTTTTAATCTTGTGGCAGGAAACTGTGTGTGAAAAGATTTGCTGTGCCATTTGACAAGGGCTCATCAAAATAACTTGGAGAAACACTGCATCAGCTTTGTCCTGGGGCATTCCCCTATCCATTACCATGTTCATCCTTTTCCTTTGCAGAAGGAGGCTGCTGTGAAGTTCCATGTGCTTCTTACCTCCTATGAACTGATCACGATTGATATGGCCATACTAGGCTCTATTGACTGGGCCTGTCTCATCGTGGATGAAGCTCACAGACTAAAGAACAATCAGTCTAAGGTACAGAAGAAGCATAGGTGGTTTATAGGCATGGCATATGTTGCAGGGGGAGTTGGCAGAGGGTGTTCAGAAGATAGCTTCTCCTGAGCACATGTTTGGCTGACAACTCTTAGTCATTTGTTCAATAGTAAATTTTTTATTAAAAAGCTCAACAGCTTTCATTTGGAGATTGACTATCATTGGCAACAACTTCATTTTTATACTTGGTTAAAATGACTTTGGGTGAATAGGCAATTGGTGTACATTGGAAAACGGAAAAAGCTGGATGTCGTCATTTTGCTCTCAAATGCAGACTGGCTTCTTTGAAAGCAGATCATATGTCTGCACTGCCTGTATTCTGGAAAGTTTTACCATACTGAACATAAAACAAGCTGTATAAGCACAATTACTCTGCTTCCAGAGTAGGCTTGCTCTCTGCATTCATCTAGCTTTGTAGCAGAACTAATGAGATGTTACAGAAATGGGAGGGGTGGGCAGAGGTGTTCAAAAATGTTTGGATAGACAGTGAAAGCCACATAGCTTCTTTTATGAGTGCACCTTAGCTAAGCTTGTTTGAGTTGAGTAGATTTGACTGTACTTCATCTCCTAAGCCCTCATACCTTAATTCTGTTACTGATTTGTCTGTTTTCAGCTGGGTTCTAGTGGCCAGTATGCTAAAAACAATTGTTACTGGAAATCTGGTTTTATAGAGTCTTGGAGACAGCTGTACTTGCAATCCACTTTCTAGATCTTTCTATTGCAGGCACTAAGATTGAATGTCTTGGTGTCTGCAATAAATAGTTAAGTCATTAGTTGAAAAGGAATGTAAATGCTCAGGGTTACACTATGACTATTAGTGTAACATTTGGTTATCCACAAAATCCATTAAATCTACTTTTTTCTAGAGCAATTTCCTGTCCTTACAGGACAGGACAGCTTTGGGTGATTGGCTGCAAGACAGGTCAGGTATTTCCTGACAGATTGTGGTTATCTATCAAAGTTTTGCAGGTATAATCAGTAACTTCCATCTTTGATTCCAAAATTAAAATGTGGTTTTTTTGACTATCACTATATAGAAAGATAAACCCTCGTGGAGGCCCCTGGATCCCTGGGAAGGATCCTTCTGGTGTGATAGCCAAAAGTTATACTTGATGGTGGCTTTATCTTCCTTGTTTTGTTGTTGTTTGTTTGCCATCTAGTATGAGTTACTTTCCTTAAGTTTGACCTTGTACCATGCTAAGCATAAAATAAGAAAAGAAATTGCCAAGGTCATAAATGACTGCATTTATTGTACTATGTTCACAAGCACATACACTTGTGCTTTTCAGTTCCGTACTTTAACTGTTCACTACATCTCAAATTGTTGTGAAAACCAGCACAAATTACCTTAAAGATACATTGCCAAACCCCTAGCTCTTTCTCCTCTGCTTGTTCAGAGCTCTGGAATGTTGACAGGATTGATATGAATAGGAAGAGTGATTTAGTTATTTCTAGAATTCTCAAGGCAGAGTAGTTGTAAGAATGTGGAACACTAATTTAGCAAGAAAAAGTACATAGTGTAGCAGTCTGGAAATGATTGGTGGTCTGAAAGAGCTTTTAACATAAAAAGAGCAAAGGAAACTTGATGGCTCGTAGGATTTGCAGCAGTTGTGTTTTAGCTGTGCAGAACAATGACCAAATGAGATCAGTCTAGTGACCCTAACTGGAATGTGAACTACTTGGAGCTCTTGTCCAAACAGTTGATGTGATCTAAATTGAACTCTAGCTTGGTGTCAACTTTTTTCTAGGAGAAATGACTGTTTTATAAGCATTTGATGTGTTTGTGTGGGGTGTTTTTTTTTTTTAATTTTTTCTGCCCCCCCTTGCCCCCACCATTTCTTCCCTGCTCTCTACTTCCCAGTTCTTCCGTGTGCTGAATGGTTACTCCCTCCAGCATAAGCTACTGCTTACAGGAACTCCCCTGCAGAACAACCTGGAAGAACTGTTTCACCTGCTGAACTTCTTGACACCAGAGCGATTCCAGTATGTCTTGCAGTGCAAATTAGCCTGCCTGTCTTGTCACTTCTATACCCTTCCTTGGTGTGTTTTCTTTTTCTTTTTCCTTTGTGGCTTTTGCTGAGTGTCTGTTTCTCTGCAGTAACTTGGAGGGCTTCCTAGAAGAATTTGCAGATATTGCCAAGGAAGATCAGATCAAGAAGCTGCATGACATGCTGGGCCCACACATGCTGAGGCGTCTCAAAGCTGATGTTTTCAAGAATATGCCATCTAAGACTGAACTCATTGTCAGAGTGGAGTTGAGCCCCATGCAGAAGTGAGTGTGAGGATGGAGAGCACCTGCTCTTGAGATACTGTTGCCCTGTTCTGCTGCTTCAAAGAGGATGCTGCAACGGCCTCATCCTCACTATAGGGCTTTCTTCACAGTGGATAGGAGGAAGATTTCCTGCTGCCACTATAGCAGAGGGAGGACTAATCCTGTGCTCTGATGTAAGGGATAAAGATCTAGTGAAAGCCACTGGCAGAGCCTAGGTAGCTGGCAGGTAATGCCAGGAGCTGTGCAGAGTTTAGCAAGAGAGTATGTTAGACAACCCTCATGAAAATAATTGAGTTGTGTGGTGTTTTATTCTTTTCAGGAAATACTATAAATACATTTTGACGAGAAACTTTGAGGCACTGAATGCACGGGGTGGTGGTAACCAAGTCTCCTTGCTCAATGTTGTTATGGATCTGAAGAAGTGTTGTAACCACCCCTACCTCTTTCCTGTGGCTGCTATGGTATGTCCAGTCACTTACTCTGTATAAGCAAATTCACTGCAGGCTGTTACCAGGGAGCCAGCTACCTCCTTAGCAAAGCATGGAGGGGTTCCCCTTCCTCTCTTTCTGCTTCTATGTTTTTTCATCCTGTCTTTATGTAGACCCAATGCACTGGAAGACCTTTCCTTTTCCAGTACCTTTTGTATGACAGGTAAAAGCCATCTTGTGACCCATGAAAGATGGTGAGACATTAAGGGTAGGGACTAAGTCAGTAAGAAAAAGGAGGTCATCTAGGAGTCCAATCGCAAGAGAAGTTGCACGGGGTAGCACTGATGATTTGTATTAAGTAGTGCTACACATCGTGGTTGTGTCAAGCTAAATGACCAGGCATAAGTCAGAACTTGATGAACACAGCTAGGGTCCAAGACCAAGCTACATTTCTTCAAGCTGTTTTCATCCCTGCCCCTTACTCCTTCTCTTTTATCTTTCTTCTCAGGAAGCTCCAAAAATGCCAAATGGCATGTATGATGGTAGTGCTCTTATTCGAGCCTCTGGAAAGCTGTTGCTGCTCCAAAAGATGTTAAAGAACCTTAAAGAAGGAGGTCACAGGGTGCTTATATTCTCCCAGGTATATGGGGAAAAGCCTTAAGGCTGGAAAACCTTTCTGATAATGGAGTCTATTGATCTGCTATCCTCTTGTCCCTCATTCTTTTGTGGTGATGTTTTTCTGATGTGCAGATGACCAAAATGTTGGACCTTCTAGAAGACTTTTTAGAACATGAAGGGTACAAATATGAGCGGATTGATGGAGGAATCACAGGGAATATGCGTCAGGAGGCTATTGATCGCTTCAATGGTATGGAGACTCCTACTTTGTGATTTGAAAACTGTTGCCTTGTATGTGCTTAGTCAGCACAGGATTGTTGGAGCCCAAGTTTTCCATTGTGTTCCCGGAGTCTTAAATTGGTGGTTATTTCCCTGTCAGGTGATGCGGGTTAGATACAAATCCTTGTTTGAGTAATGCACTCTCCCTTGATTACTTTTGTTCTCTTCTTTTGTCTAAGCTCCTGGTGCTCAGCAGTTCTGCTTTCTGCTTTCAACTCGAGCTGGGGGGCTTGGTATTAACTTGGCCACAGCAGATACTGTGATCATCTATGATTCGGACTGGAACCCCCACAATGATATCCAGGTGAGTCTCAATGAGAGCACTCACTATGGTGTAATCCTGAGGAGGATGGGAAAAGAAATCATCAGGAGTGAAAGAATGTGAGACTTCCTCACTTGAAATATGTAAAATTAGAGCAGGGAGGATGGGAAGAGATAGGAAGTGAAATGGTGGAGGGTTCTTCCTGGGCCCAGCCTTCACTAATGTTTAGAGCCAACATGAAGGCAACTGGGAAACATATAGAGGTAGGTGGAGTGTATTGTACTACTTGGGTAGCTCTAGACTGAGCGAGTCTCTCTTCTAGGCCTTCAGTCGTGCACACAGAATTGGACAGAACAAGAAAGTGATGATATACCGCTTCGTGACAAGGGCCTCGGTGGAGGAACGTATCACTCAGGTGGCCAAGAAGAAAATGATGCTAACTCATCTGGTAGTGAGACCAGGGTTGGGCTCCAAAACAGGCTCCATGTCCAAACAGGAACTTGATGACATTCTCAAATTTGGCACTGAAGAGCTCTTCAAGGATGAGGCTACTGAGGGAGGTGAGTGCCTGGGAGTAGAATGGAAGGAAGTGGGGAAGTCTGGCTCCTCATTTAGTGACTGCAGGCACAGTGATGACTGTAGCTCTACAGAGAGGTCTAGGGTGATGTTCCCTTTCCTAGTCCCTTAACAGGCACAGTTGCTTGTGGATCTTCTCTTCCCTCAGGGGATAACAAAGAAGGTGAGGATAGCAGTGTCATCCACTATGATGACAAAGCAATTGAGCGTCTGTTGGATCGGAACCAGGATGAAACAGAAGATACAGAACTTCAGGGCATGAATGAATATCTCAGCTCCTTCAAGGTGGCCCAGTATGTGGTTCGTGAAGAGGAGATGGGGGTGAGTATGAGGTGGATGTCAGCTAGTATCTTCTGCTGAATGATACAGAATCAGTTAAGCAAATTGAACTCTGGTGCTTTTAAAGACAGACTTATCTCCTCATGCAGGTTGGGATTTGGAGTGTAGGGCTCTAAATTTGTTACTTTTCTGTGGTAGGAGGAAGAGGAGGTTGAACGGGAGATCATTAAGCAGGAGGAGTCGGTGGATCCTGATTACTGGGAGAAACTGCTGCGTCACCATTATGAACAGCAACAGGAGGATCTGGCTAGGAACCTGGGCAAAGGCAAACGTATTCGCAAGCAAGTTAACTACAACGATGGCTCACAGGAGGATAGAGGTACAAACCTACAGGAACCTGGGGGAGAAAGGGGTGTAAGGATATGTTGCGGGGAAGTAACGGAGTAGCGTCTCAGGCTCACGTGCTGTTTTTCTTTCAGACTGGCAGGATGACCAGTCAGATAATCAGTCAGACTATTCAGTTGCTTCTGAAGAAGGAGATGAGGACTTTGATGAGAGGTCTGAAGGTAAGTTGTGGTGAAGCCAGAGCTCCTGGGTCACTTTCTCAGTGTGGGAACAGCTGGGACTTGGTTGGATGATTTATGCACTTGTGGTGCTGTTTTGCACGGGAAATATTCACACAACAATGTGCTGTGCATTGTCTCTCCTCCTTAGCTGCATTTCTCTCTTCAGCAGCTCGTCGGCCTAGCCGTAAAGGCCTGAGAAATGATAAGGATAAGCCTCTGCCTCCGTTACTTGCCCGTGTGGGAGGGAACATTGAGGTAAGTGCTATCAGGGTAGGCATTTACATCCTAGCTGCTTCTGTATGGAGCCTGCCATATCTGTCTGTCATCTCCTCCGTTTTAGGTCTTGGGTTTCAATGCCCGCCAGCGGAAAGCCTTCCTCAACGCCATCATGCGCTATGGAATGCCACCTCAGGATGCCTTCACAACTCAGTGGCTTGTTCGTGACCTCCGTGGCAAGTCAGAGAAAGAGTTCAAGTGAGTCTGAATTAGGCAGTGATGGAAGACTGACCCCATCTGGTTCCCATGGGGGAGAAGGCAAATTGGGCTTTTTCTGGCCTTTCCTTAGAGAGTGCATTTACTTAATGTCTTGATTGATTCTTTGTGGGGGAATGAAGTATAAACTGGAAGAGACTAGAGGGTGGTTCTTTGTTCTCTTCCTTGGACTTGACTCATCAGTCACCCAAAGGAAATGCTTTTGGAGTAGCAGCATGGCTATGGAAGCATGTAATGACGATTCTCCTTGAATCCTTTTTGGGGCTTACAGTTGTTTCTGGCTCTTGAGTTAGCTGTGTGTCCTTTTATGTATGTAGTAATTCTGTCAGGAAATTCTTCCTCGAAGGAACCTGGAACCCCAGAACTTGTATTCCTATGGGTTAGAAGTCTCAGGGTGATTTCTTTTGTGTTGGAAGGGGTCTGATGATAATGCATATCTCTAGCTAACCCATTTAATAATCTAATTGCTTGTCTCATGACTGTTCCAGGGCCTATGTCTCACTGTTCATGCGTCATTTGTGTGAACCTGGAGCTGATGGTGCAGAAACCTTTGCAGATGGGGTCCCACGGGAAGGTCTTTCTCGACAGCATGTCCTCACTCGCATTGGTGTCATGTCACTTATACGCAAAAAGGTAGGCATCTACAGAGTCTTTGCTCTCCATACAACTGGTAGTCACTGTGGTCCTGAGCTAGTGAGTTACGTGTCCTTTCACAGCTATTTTTGATGCATGCTGAGTGGTCTGTGTGTTCTGGTCTGAGCATGAGCTCTGTATGACTCCTCCATTGATATGTCTGTCTTTCCCTCTCGTGCAGGTGCAGGAATTTGAGCATGTGAATGGCCGTTGGAGCATGCCAGAACTGGCAGAGATAGAGGAGAACAAGAAACTTTCACAGCCAAGCTCACCCTCTCCCAAAACTCCAACTCCTTCGACACCAGGGGATACACAGCCCAATACACCTGCCCCTGCCCCTCCTTCTGGTGAGAGCTGCTCTCTCGTGTCCTGACCTCATTCTGGCTGTTCCTCTCACCAGAACTGTGGTGGGGGGAACTGGGAGTGGACACAGATCAAATTACCTCTCATGTTAGGAGGGCTACCAAAGATATGTGTAAGCCCTTAAAGGCAAGAGAGGACATTAGCTTTCCTTGGATGAGCTGCCATCAGTGAGAAGAGAAACCCAACACTTGCAGTGGGCAGGAAAGGGGTGGAGGGTGTGTCATCCTGAGTGATGCTGGTCTCATTTTGATGAGCCTAATTTCTGGGAACAAAGGAGATGTGTGCTAGGTAACAATGAGGGAATGACCTTACTGATGGTTTCTCTTCTTTTGTCTACTGTGCTGCTCTGGGGTGGGGAATATGCAGAAGAAGGAGTAAAAGTAGAAGGAGCCAGTGCTAAGGAGCAAGGAGAGTCATCTGAACCAGAGAAAGAGCTCAATGCCTCTGCTACTGAAACAGAGGTCCCTATGGAGGTGAGTGGTGGGTTGCTTGTTTGCCTCAAGCAATTACAAACGTTTCAGCTTCAACCCCCTTCTCTGTCACTCAGTTGTGGAGGTAGAGGTGAGTTCTTGGAATGACATTTAAAGATAATTCTCAGGTCATCAGAATTGGCCTGACAGTTTTGTGCATCCTTGCCTTCCAAACTGATGTGAGTGCCTTCTGTCTCTGTGCACTGCTTTACCTCCTTTCTCATTGATTTCTGTCCTTAGCAGTGCGCCCAGCCTGTGGAAACACTGCCCCCGGAAGCAAAATCCCCAGTGAACCCTACAGAAGCAGATGAAAAAAAAGTAGAGGAACCAGAGGTGAAGGAAAGACCAGATGAGCCAATGGAAGTAGAAAGCAAAGGTATTTCTGGAGAGGCTCTTTAATAGCTTGAACAGCAGTGAACCCCCCAAATACTAATTTATTAAAACTGCATCATCTTTGCTTCCACACTTCATCCTAAAAAACTGTAAATGTGGATAGTCAGTGGGCTTATTCTTGGTACTTTGGACAGAGTTGGGGAAAAATAGTAGGTTTCACAGGCTGAAGAACAAAACCTTGGACATGCTGTGTTCCCCTACATCTCATGTTCCCCTTCTCTCCTGCAGCTGATGTAGAGAAAGTGGAAGACAGAGCACCTGTTGAGAATGTCCCTGAACCTCCTATAATCACTCTGGATGAGAAAGGCTAGTCATGATAATTCTCTTCTCTTCCTTAACCTCTCTTGCAAGGATTCCTTGTGGGTCCAACTTACTGTGGTATCTGCCATTCTTTCTAATAACTTCCTGTGTGTACAGAAGAGAAAAAGGATGATGATAAGAGAGATGTGGTGATGCTGCAGAATGGAGAGATGCTGAAAGAGTCAGTAGATGAAAGGCACAAGAAGGCAGTAAAGCAACGCTTCATGTTCAACATAGCAGATGGTGGCTTCACTGGTAGGAGAAGTCTCTTATATGCTTGAGTGTGTTTATATGCCTCTGCTTGTGAAATACCTTTCAACTGTTATGGTGTCTCTTTGCCCTTTCCAGAACTCCACTCACTGTGGCAGAATGAAGAGCGGGCTGCAACTGTCACAAAGAAGACCTATGAGATCTGGCATCGGCGTCATGACTACTGGCTCCTTGCTGGGATTATCAAGTATCCTTACCTTGATGGACCAGCTCTCTCCCCTTGTACATAAACCAGCATGGTGAAGGTGATGGTCCTGGGTCTGACTGGAGTACATTGAGAGTGCTTTCTTTCACAAAAGTGAAAGTGATGGTGGGAGGAGTTGTTTCCTGACAGAATAGTTACTAAGACTTAGCAGGACATGGTTCTCATTCTGTTTCCTCGGCTCCTGTTCCTCCCCTCTCTGCACCTCCTTTCCCCACCCACTCAAGAGCTCTGTCTGCATGGGCTGTGTACCCTTGTTCTCACTGCCTTTATTTGCCTGAGCTCAGCCCATCTCAGTCATGGCTATGCCCGTTGGCAGGATATTCAGAATGATCCACGTTACGCCATCCTCAACGAACCCTTCAAGGGTGAGATGAACAGGGGTAACTTCCTGGAAATAAAGAACAAGTTCTTGGCAAGGAGATTTAAGGTAATGATTTCTCTTCAGCGTGATAAGTGCCTTTCAGCCAGCTGGACCTCTAAGTTACTGCTAAGAAAGTGAAGGCCTTTCATTGGGGGGGGGGAATCTCTTAGAATCTGCATTAGCTCCATAATATGAGCTCCCTTTGCTCTAGAATTGGTACTGTAGAGCTCTGTTCAGTGCTCTAAGTGTTTATTGAACATGTAGGAGTATGCAGGAGGCTTAAGGTTCAAGTGGCTGTTTCCATCACAGGCTCTGCTTGGTGTGCTGCAACCCTCTGTGCCTGTGGCACTTGGAAACTGGATGAACTTGTGAAAGAGTTGCCTTTGGTCTCTGCCTCAGCCTCTTTGGGAGTGACCATAGCTTAAGCTGGGGACTGATTTAGGAGCAACCCAAAAAGGGCTGTGTAATTCTTGGTCTTGGAGCAAAACATCAATTCAGTGGTCTATCCGATCAGTTCTGCACTAACAGGATTCAGATTGATTTCTCCAAATGTCCCTGAAATGCTTAACAATTTTTAGACTCTTCCTGTAAGTAGCATGGGATACTTTTAATTCAAAGGGGCAGTTCTATCCCCTTTGCTTCATAGAGGAAGTAAAATATCAAGCAGCTTGGTCTTTAAGAAGAATCTGAGGTGGAATAGGAATCCTAAGAGGAATTATGGTAGTCTTCCATTAAACAAGATGTAGCCTGGTTTTCTCGGGTACCTGGCCTAGCTTAATAGAGCCCTTGATTCTTTTGGGCTCCTCAGGCTTTACTCGGTGTAAATCAAAGCACGTGAAAGGAGGCTCAGCTGTAGTCTTGCCTCATGGTAGTGGAGAACTGATCAGGAGAGACTGAGAGTGTGAACAGGCTGCTTTTCAGGCAACTGCTGAAAGCCTTATGTCTGCCCCATCTTTCAGCTCCTGGAGCAAGCGCTGGTGATTGAGGAGCAGTTGCGGCGAGCTGCCTATCTGAATATGTCAGAAGACCCATCTCATCCATCTATGGCTCTAAACACACGTTTTGCAGAGGTGGAATGCCTGGCTGAGAGCCATCAGCACCTATCTAAGGAGTCAATGGCTGGGAATAAACCAGCCAATGCTGTGCTGCACAAAGGTAATGCAGTGTGTTACACAGGGGTGGGTGTTCACTGTTGCTCTTCTCTCGTCTTTGCCCTGGGACCTGTCCCTTTACCTTCTGAACAGACAGATGTCCCTTTTTCTTCCAGTTCTGAAGCAGCTGGAGGAGCTTTTGAGTGACATGAAGGCAGATGTGACTCGTTTGCCTGCCACCATTGCCCGTATCCCACCTGTGGCAGTACGCCTCCAGATGTCTGAGCGCAACATCCTGAGCCGACTGGCCAACCGCAGCAGTGAGCCCCCTCCACCGCCCCCTCCCCAACAAGTACGTACCTTCTCTGGTCAGTAAACAGTTATCTAAGGGGGAGTGGGGACTCTGGGGAAAGCCAGGGCCTGTTGACTAAGCCATGGAGTCTCCGATCATCTTCTCTTGTCATGCAGGTGGCCCAGCAGCAGTGAGCCCTGGCCCAGTGCTGTTGACCTTTTGGCCAAGCTGAAGTGACCCCCCCTCCACACCCCCCCTCACACTGTACCCCTCTGCCTGACATTCCCGACTGGGTGCTGTTTCCCTCCATGGAAGCTGCTGCGCAGGTCTCTGGAAAAGGAACTCCGTCCTCTGCAGCCAGCCCCTTGGAGCAAGGAGTGTGCTTAGGAGAGAGGGGGATGTACGATGGACTCTGTATATAGTGACTGGAGGCCACAGCGCCATGTCTGTTACATGGAGAACCTGGCTCCATTGCTTGCTGCCTCTGCCTGGAATTCCGGTTTTTTCTTTTTAATTTTACTTTGAGTTGTACTAAGCTGTGTGCAGGCAAGACCAAGCAGAAGCCAGGACTGAGACAAAGCTACCTCCATCAAGATCCTTTTTAATACAAAAACTGACTGGACTTGTCCACTAATAAGCAGCTTGAAGTGAAGAAAAAAAAATCAAAAAAAAAAATCAGAGCAAAACCTTGGTAAAACCGAAAAATAAAGTTTCCTTGTATTTTATTTTGTTGCCTCTCTTTAGCAGTCGGGGTGGGGGGATGCTAATCCCCCTGCAACTGCTGTGTTACTTCTCCCTCTACTGCTCCCGAGGGGTTAGTCAGGACTCTTCTCTCCTCCAGCTCGGGCGCGCTCGCTTTCTCCGTGCACCCGCACGGCGGTGGGGCACCTGGGGCTGCAGCCTCCGCTCGGGACCCA